>MU735891.1:5176-25893 GCA_026770625.1 Nicotiana glauca
AACAATGACATATAGGAGGAAAAATTCCTTCAACAAAGTTAGGCAAAACACTTACCTCGAACAAGCCAATCACAATACCGAGCAAGCCAAGCGATGCTCAAAAATGCCATCACCTTCGAACGGCTCAAAACTATCCAAAAGCAACTTAAATACATCAAATAAAGCCCAAGGAAACAATTCCAAATGATAAAGACCGAATCCTAAATCAAATCCCAAACCCCGGACAAAAATCACACCCGGGCCCACACCTCGAAACCCGATAGAACTCACAAAATCTAACAACCCATTCAATTACGAGTAACCATACTAGTTTCACTCAATTCTGACTCCAAATCGATGTGCAAAACTCAAAAATTCATATTATAAAACTTTAGGCCAAAACCCCCAATTTCCTCTTTAAAATTTATCAACCGAAAGCTAAAATCAAAGATAGATTTATGGAATATAACTAAAACTGAGGAGAGAACACTTACCCCAATTCATATGGTAAAAATCTTCTCAAAAGTTGCCCAATTCCAAGCTTCCCAACTCAAAATATGTTAAATGAACAAAACTCTCATTTTAACAATCTGCCTCGTTTTTTATGCCAAATAATCTCAAAACTCACTTTTGATGCCTCCAATGGATTTATTGTGAAATTCTAGTAAATTTAGGTTGTTGAATCACTCCATTTGACCTTATATTGAAGGATATATGTTGGTTTCAATATTTGGAAATAGTGTAAATTATTTAAATACGAAATAAGTGGCAATTTCGTAATTAATCTAAAAAATCTAGCAACCCAACTCTTAGTTAAATGATCATAAACTCCTCATACGATGTCCAAATTCGATGATTCTTTTTTCTATCGCTATGTAATTACGATAAGGATCTAGTGCTTCAGTAAAAATAGAAATTAGAGCTCATTTGCTTAATGTAGTACCATTTATGCTTGAAGAAGCAACGTCGAAACATTAAAAAAACGAGCGCAACACAACCCAAACCTATCCGAAACTCACTCGAGCCCCTCGGGACCACGTACAAGCATACTAAAAAGTCCCATAACATAACACATACTTAATCGAGGCCTCAAAACACATATAACAACATCAAAATGACGAATCACACCTCAATCCAAAAATCAATGAACTTGAATCTTCAAACTTCTACAACCGATGTCGAAACCCATCAAATCACGTCCGATTGACCTAAAATTTTGTACACAAGACAAATTTGACATTAAGGGCCATCTCCAACTTCAAAAATTAAAATCCAACCCCGATATCAAAAATCACTCTCAGACAAACGTTCCAAAAAATCTAAATTTTGCCATTTCGAGCCAAATTTAACTACGGACCTCCAAATCATAATCCGGACACTCTCATAAGTCCAAAATCACCCAATGGAGCTAACAAAAGTATCAAAATTCTAATCCGAGGTAAAATACTAAAAAGTCAAACTCAGCCAACTATTTCAAATTTAAAGCTCCCTAGTTGAGAATCATTCTTCCAAATCAGTTTCGAATAACCTGAAAACCAAAACCGATGATTAACATAAGTCAAAATATATCATACGGATCTACTCACGCTGGTAAACTACTGAGCGAAATGCAAATACTCAAAATGACCTGTCGGCTCGTTACATGGTTATAAGCTGGTGGTTGTATAAATCAAAGAACGTGATCCATGTTTCTCTTCTTCAGTGCCTACCAATAATGATCTTCTGGGATATATGGAGGAATAGGTGTGCCTCCAATTTTGATAATGTTCAATTTCCCAAGGTGCAACTTTCTCACTCTTGGATTGAGATATGCATAGCTGTGGAAAAAGCACAACAAGTTATCTCTAGACAAATTGTGAGGTGGAATAAACATCGAGAAGGTTTCTTTAAACTCAATATAGATAGGTGTTGTAAGTGTAATCCTTGGAGTTCCGGAGGTGGTGGCATTCTCATGGGAAATAGGGGTTCTTTTGTTTTAGCTTTTGTTGAACACTATGGTCTTTGTAGTATTAATGTGGCTGAGGCCAAAGCCATGTTAAGTGGCATGCAATAATATATTAGCAAGGGCACCTTAGATATTGTTGAATCTGATTCTAAGTTGACAGTAAATTTGATTAATAGCAAAATGAAACCACCTTGGCAGATCAAGCGTATCATAGATCAGATTGTGGAACTCTCAAGCAATGGAAGTTTCAGTTTTGTTTATATTTTAGAGAGGCAACATGGTTGAAGATTAACTAGCTAATCTGGGAGAAAGAATGAGAGATAAAATCACCTTTGAGGAAGTTCTTGAATTACCTAAACATGTCAAAATTCATTGAGTCTTGATCAAAATGGCATCCCCAATTTCAGACTTAGACCAAGAAAGACCTATCTTGTTATTAATGATGTTATTACTAGATAAAGCTGATTTTTTTTTTTGCAGCATTGTGTATAGTTTCATCATGTAATACTTAATGCCTACAAAGTATAATGGAGGAATCCTCCCAAATTAGACAAGTTTTATCTGGTCATATGTATACAAGAGTGATATGTACCATTCTTCTTCATGTGTTGGAGGCTAAGGTCTATGTCCTCCTCCGTGTACTTATCCTTTTGATTATTTACGGGTTGGGAGTCTATGCCTAAACCCCACCGTGGTTCTTCTATTAAAAAAACTACATTTCCAAAAACCTTAAAACAATGGGTGGAGTTAGCCTAGGACATTATAACCTCCTTTTGAAACCCTAGAACAACCAATAAGGGACAAATCTATTTTCCAACAATGACTTGTCCTTTTAAAGAGCTTAGATTGTCTGTACTGAGCTATAGCATGTATATTGAAAAGATATGACATACCACTTTAGCAACAAAAACTTACTTATGATAAAGATTGATCTCCAGAAAGCTTAGACTCAGTAGAATGTGATGACCCGAAAGGTCATCTTATGTTTTAGAACTCAATTCTGCGCTTTTATTCCTTAAAAATTCTTATTTTTACTCTCCTAAATTTGCGTGCACAGTCCGGGTATGTTTTCGAAAAAGTTTTATCTTAAAAGTTGATAATAAAAAGAAATTTTGCCTAAAACTTCATTTGAGTTGACTTTGGTCAACATTTTTGGTAAACATACTCGGATTCATGTTTTGACAGACCCGGTGGGTCCATATCATGATTTAGGACATGGATATATGTTCGGAATCAAAATCGAAAGTCCCTAGCCCGAGATATCGGACTTCGTCAAAATTTGAAAGTTAAAAGCTTAATGAAATGGAAATGTTTGACCAAGGTTTGACTTTTTGGATATCGGGTCCATATTTTGGTTCTAGAACCAGATATAGGTCCAATACCATATTTATGACTTGTCTATAAAATTTGGTGAGAAATGGAGTTGGTTTGATGTGATCCGGACGTCTATTTGAGAAATTAGAAGTTTCAAAATTTTCTTGAAAATTGCACTTGATTTGGTGCTAAATTCGTAGTTCTATGTGTTATTTTGGTGATTTGATTGCACCAGCAAGTTCCTATGATGTTTTTAGACTTGTGTAAACTTTTGGTTTAGAGCCCCAAGGGCTCGCATGAGTTTTGGATAGGCTACAAAGTAAAATTAGACTTGGAAGAATTGCTGGTGTACTTGATATTGTTGCAGGCCTCTGATCTCGCATTTGCGAGATCAGGAATAGCAATTGCGACCCATGAGGGGTTTGCATTGCGAGCTTCTCATCTCAAATAAGAAGAGAAGCTGGGCTATACAAATTCGCATTTGCAAAGTATTCGTCGCATTTGCGATATGGGTCTGGGGAAGGCAAACTTCACATTTGCGATTGTGGGGTCGCATTTGCAGTCAGCTTAGCTTGCATTTGTGAACTTTTATTCACATTTGCGAAGATAGCCGAAATATGGGATTCTTCGCAAATGCGATGGACTTCTCACATTTGCGAAGCCCAAGTCACATTTGCGACATCTGCAGCTGGTAAAACTTGACTTAGACGGGATTTTTGCTCATTTTTCAAATCTTTCAAAACAAGAAACGCTCTAGGTGATTTTCCAAAGATCATTTTGTCATGACCCAAGTTCTCCCTCCGTGAACCGTTATTACGGCACCTAGTCTCTACGACTAGGTAAGCCTAACATTCGCAAAAAAAGCAACGAAAACATGGAAGCTATCAACTAATAGGTAAATTCAAACAAGGAAATGAGATGCCGCTCGATATATACAATAATGACTCTCGAAAAAGTACATAAACTCTCCCAAAACCCGAAATGTCATAAGTCACAAGCTAAAGAAAGAAACAATACTTCTATACTCCAGAGTCTAATAAAAGAAGAAAAATACAAGAAGTGTTTGACATGAGGAAGAGTAGATAGGGACTCCGAGGTCTGCGGACGCGGCAGATATACCTTGAAGACTCTACAGCTGTCCTACCTCACTCATAATGCGGCTGATAAGCAGTACCTCGATCTGCACATGAAAAACATGTGCAGAGAAGGGCATGAGTACACCAAAATGGTACCCAGTAAGTGCCAAACCTAACCTCGGTCGAGTAGTGACGAGATCATATCAGGGCCCTACTGGTATAAGTATAATGAAATAAGACATAATGAGATATCACAGTAAAAATAAATATGGAAATCTAACAGGAATAGAATTATAGAAAGACAAGAACTTAGAACACAGAGATAACAACAAGGGATCTCCCAGGATACCGTCCCGTAGTCCCAAACGTAAATATGCAGGGAGAACTCCCGGAATATGTTTCGTAGTCCCAAAGTAAATATGCAGTGCTGGGGGATCTCACGGAATACCATTCCGTAGTCCCAAAGTAAATATGCAGTATAGGGGGATCTCTCAGAATACCGTTTCGTAGTCCCAAAGTAAATATGCAGCTCAAACAATAGAATTACAAGTACAACACGGAAATTCTACAATTTAGACTAAGTACAAGTCAATGAAGAAGCAGGAATTTTACTAAGCATGCTGTACAGAGTTCAGATAAGCAATTAAGACACGTAGATATATTGTCCTAAAATAAACAGGATAATTACATATGATAGTATAACCCATTTAAAGGATAACAGATATTTTACTTAATAAAAATGGAGTTTTTCAACAAATAGCATGTGTACGCACTTGTCACCTCACGTACACGGCGCTCATATATCAAATAGTAGCAAATCCTAAGGGGAGTTCCCCCACACAAGGTTAGGCAATTCACATACCTCGAGCCAAGCTCAATCAACCAGTCACAATGCTCATCCCACGAATATCCGGCTCCGAGTGGCCCAAATCTAGCCAAAATCAACTACGTAGCATAAATATAACTACAAGGAACTAATCTAGCTAATGAAATCAAAGCTAAAGCAAGAAATTGAAAAAATCGCTCAAAGGCCTCCCCAAGACCACGTCTCGGAATCGGGTAAAAGTCACAAAATATGAGCACAGATTCACTCATGAGTCTAACCATACAAAATTTACTCAAATTTGATACCAAAATCTCGATCAAAACCCCAGAATTCGGCCTAAGAACTTTTCTCAAATTTTCCCCAAATTTTCCAACTCAAATCCCTAATTAAATGATGAAATCAACAATGGATTAATGGAATACAACCAAAACGAGTTAGGAATAATTACGCAATAAGTTCCTCTGAAAATCCTTCAAAGAATTGCCAAAATCCAAGCTCTCAAGTCCAAAAATGAAGAATGAATTCAAAACCTCGATTTTGCCCTTTTTATTCCAGTAAAACCGCACTTGTGGCCAGTTACCCGCTTCTACCGTACCACCTTTGTGGCTAAAACGCCACTTATGCAGAAATCACTTTATCCATTCTCCTCCGCTTCTGCGACCACTGACGCATCTGCGCATATTGCATGTGCGGAAATTACATCGCACCTGCGGACACAAGCTCGCACCTGCAGACACAAGCTCGCACCTGCGTCCTGCGTCCTGCGTCCTACTCTCCGCTTCTGCGACCATCGCAGGTGCAGGAAAATCTTCATACCTGCGGACTCTGCTCCGCTCACCTCAAGTCGCTTCTGCGATCCAAGTCCCGCTTATGTGGACTCGTACATGCGGTTACCACTTCTCGGGTGCAATTAAACCAACACCAGAAATCTTCAGCGATTGCATAAGTCCAAATTTCAACCCGTTAAGCATCCGAAACACACCCGAGGCCCCTGAGACCTAAACCAAATATACCAACCAATCCTAAAACATCATGCGAACTTATTTGAGCCCTCAAATCACATCAAACAACACTGAAAACACAAATCACCCTCCAATCCAAGCTTATTGAACTAAAACTTCAAATTTCCCAACCGATGCTGAAACCTATCAAACCAGGTTCGATTGACCTCAAATTTTGCACAAAAGTTATATTCAACATTACGGAGCTATTCCAGCTTTCGAAATTGGATTTCAACCATGATATCAAAAATTCCACTACCAGCCTAAAACTCCAAAAATTTGACTTTCGTCATTTCAAGCATAAATGAGCTACGGACCTCCAAACCACAATCCGGACATGTCCCTAAGCCCAAAATAACCCAATGGAGCTAACGGAAGCAACGGAACTCCATTCCGGAGTCGTCTTCACACAATTTCGACTACGGTCCAAATTTTAAGACTTAAGCCTCCATTTAGGGACTAAGTGTCCCAAAACACTCCAAAAACCAAAACGAAACCTCCCGGCAAGTTACAATAGCATAAATAGATACGGGGAAAGCTGTAAATAGGGGATCGGGGCTATAAATCTCAAAAGGACCGGACGAGTCATTTTATCCTCCCCCTCTTAAAACAATCGTTCATCCTCGAACGAGCATAGACACACACCTGAGGTGATGAAAAGATGAGGATAACGACTGCACATATCCTGCTCGGTCTCCCAAGTTGCCTCCTCAACCGGCTGATCCTACCACAGAACCTTTACTGATGCAATGTTCTTCGACCTCAGCTTTCGAACATGCCTGTCCAATATAGCCACTAGCTCCTCAATATAAGATAGATCCTTGTCCAACTGGACTGAGATGAAATCCAACACATGAGATGGATCGTCGTGATACTTTCAGAGCATCGAAACATGAAATATCGGATGAAATCCTGCTACATTGGGAGGTAAGGCAAGCTCATAAGCAACGTCCCCAATTCGTCGCAACACCTCAAATGGACCAATGAACCTGGGGCTCAGCTTTCCCTTCTTTCCAAACCTCGTGACGTCCTTTATAGGCGAAACCCAGAGCAAGACTCTCTCTACAACCATGAATATAACATTGTGAACCCTCTGATCCACATAACTCATCTGTCTTGGGCTAGGCGAAGTCTATCCTAAATCACCTTAACCTTCTCCAAGGCATCCTGAACCAAGTCCGTACCCAATAATCGAGCCTCTCCCGGCTTGAACCAACCCACCGGGGATGACACCGCCTACCATACAGAGCCTCATACGGTGCCATCTAAATATTGGACTGATAACTATTGTTGTAGGCAAACTCTGCAAGTGGCAAGAACTGATCCTAAGAACCTCCAAACTATGTCACACACGCACAAAGTATATCCTCAAGAATCTAAATAGTGCGCTCGGATTGTCCGTCCGTCTAAGGGTAAAATGTTGTGCTCAACTCTACCCGAGTACCTAACTCATGTCGTACAACTCTCCAAAACCGTGATGTAAACTGCGTACCGCAGTCAGATATGATAGATACCGGCATGCCATGAAGTTTGACAATCTCATGGATATAAACTTGAGCAAGCTGTTCAGAAGAATAGGTAGTCATCATAGGAAGGAAATGAACTGACTTGGTCAGCCTATCCACAATCACCCAAACTGCATCAAACTTCCGTTGAGTTCGTGGGAGTCCAACAATGAAATCCATAGTCATCCCCTCCCATTTCCACTTTGGAATCTCAAACTTCTAAAGCAATCCACCTGGTCGGTGATGCTCATATTTCACCTGCTGGAAATTTAGACACTAAGCAACATACTCCACTATGTCTTTCTTCATCCTCCTCTACCAGTAATGTTGCTTAAGTCCTGATACATATTCACAGCACCCGGATGAATGGCATGTCACAAGCCTCCTGAAGAATCAACTCACGCAATTCGTCTACATTAGGCACACATAGCCTGCCATGCATCCTCAATGCACCATCATCCCTAATAGTGACCTCCTTAGCATCACTGTGTTGAACCATGTCCTTAAGGACAAGCAGATGGGGGTAATCATACTGACGCTCCCTGATACGATCATAAAGAGAAGACCGTGTGACCACATAAGAAAATACTCGACTCATCTAAGAAATATCCAACCTTGCAAACAGGCTGGCTAAGGCCAAAACATCTAACGACATGGGCCTCTCTACTGCTAGTAGATATTCTAAACTCTACAAACTCTCTGCTCGGTGACTCAAAGCATCGGCCACTGCATTAGCCTTCCCAGAGTGGTAAAAAATGGTGATATCATAATCCTTAAGAAGCTCTAACCACCTCCTCTGGCGTAAATTAAGATCCTTCTGCTTGAACAAAAGTTGCAAACTCTAGTGATCTGTGTTGATCTCACAAGGGACACCGTATAAATAGTGCCTCCAAATCTTCAAGGCATGAACAACAGTTGCTAACTCAAGGTCATGGACAGGATAGTTCTTCTTATGTACCTTCAGTTGTATGGACGCGTAGGCAATCACCCTACGGTCCTGCATCAACACCACATCGAGGCTAACTCGCGACACATCATAATAAACTATATAAGACCCCGAACTTGAAGACGATACCAATACTGGGGTTGTAGGCAAAGTTGTCTTGAGATTCTGAAAGCTCTCCTCACACTCCTCTGTCCACCTGAATGGAGCACCCCTTCTGAGTCATCTTGGTCATAGGTGTTGTAATAGATGAGAATCTCTCAACAAATCAACGGTAATACCCCTCCAAACCAAGAAAACTCTGAATCTCTGTAGCTGAGGATGATCTGGGCCAACTCTATATCGCTTCCACTTTCTTCTCCTATTTGATCCCTTCACTCAACACTACGTGACCCAAAAATGCCACGGAATCCAACTAGAACTCACATTTTGAGAACTTTGCATATAATTTCTTTTTTCTCAAGGTCTGAAGCACTATCCTCAAGTGTTGCTCATGATCTTCCCGACTCCGGGAGTACACCAGAATGTCATCAATAATGACAATGACGAACGAGTCAAGATAGGGCCGAAATACATTGTGCATCAAATGCATAAATATTTCTGGGGTGTTGGTCAGCCCAAGTGACATTACAAGGAACTCGCAATGACTATACCGAGTCCAGAAAGTAGTATTCGGTATATCTAGCTCCCAAATCTTCAACTGATGGTAACATGAATGCAAATCAATCTTGGAAAAAACTCGGGCACCTTGTAGTTAATCAAATAGGTCATCAATACGAGGCAAAGGATACTTGTTCTTCACTGTGACTTTGTTCAACTGAAGATAATCAATGCACATACGCATAGGACCATCCCTTTTCTTCAGAAACAAGAAAAGATCACCCCAAGGACACATTGGTCTGAATGAAACCCTTATCAAGCAATTCCTGTAACTGTTCCTTCAACTCCTTCAACTTAGGAGAGGACATATAGTTAGGAGGAATAGAGATGGGCTGAGTGCCCGACAACAAATCAATGCCAAAATGAATATCTCTATCGAGCGGCATGCCTGAAATATCAGTTGGAAACATATCAGGGAAATCCCTCACCACTAGGACTGACTCGACTATAGGGGTATAAATACTGACATCTGTCACATAGGCTAGATACGTGTCACACCCCTTCTCAACCATTCATTGAGCTTTAAGAAATGAAATAACTATGCTGGGAGTGTAATCTAAGGACCCTCCACTCTAATCGCGGTAAACCTAGCATAGCCAGCGTCACAGTCTAGGCGTGAAATCAAGAATAGCAAATAGGGCAAAAATCAGTCCGTGCCCAAAATAACATCAAAATCTACCATGCTGAGCAATAATAAATTGGCTCTGGTCTCAAAACCATTGAGTAATCAAACACGATCGATACACGTAGCCCACAATAAGAGAATCTCCCACAGGAGTAGACTCATAAATAGGGGAACTCAAAGAATCCCGAGATACGCCCAAATGTAGTGCAAAATAATATGACAGACAAGAATAAGTGGAGCCTGGATCGAATAGAACCAATGCATATATATGACAGACCGGAACAATACCTGTAATGACAAAATTGGAAGCAACAACCTCTATACAAGCAAGAAGGGCATAGTATCTGGACTACCCTCCCCCTCTTGGGTGACCTATACCTTCTCGACCTATATATCCCTTACCTCTACCTCGAGCTGGTTGAGCAGGTGGGGTGGTAGTTGGTGTTGTAATCATAGCTTGGGAACTCTACGGAGCACGATATGGCTGAGAAGTCTATGGAGGTTCACCCCACCTAAGTCCGGGGTAGTCCCTCACCATATGGCGAGTGTCACCACACTTAAAACAAGCTCTGGGAGGCGTGGCGGCTGTGGCTAACTCGGGCCAGCTCTGCTAGACTGACCGTTTATAGCACCTCATGCAGGGGGCACACTAGATACTGGAGGCGCATAATAAGGCTCTTGAGGTCTAGAAGGAGCTGGAATATCACTGGCGACTGGAAGATCTGAATGAATGGGGCGACCCACATAAACTCTACCATGACAAGTTGCAGCTAGGGCATGGGCACTAGAATAATTACCAGACTCTCGAGACCTCTTGTCCTTTCTCTCCTCCATATCTCAAGCAAGAATACCCTCCAATCTCCTGGCAATACTCACTACCTGCTGATATGAGATATCCATCTCTAACTCCCGTCCATGTTAGTCCTGATGTTGGGAATGAGTCCCTCAATAAACTGACGGACCCTCTTTCGAACTGTAAAAACCAAGGCCGATGCATGTCTATCCAAGTCACTGAAATGGACTTCATAGTCTGAAATAGTCATAGTACCCAAGCGCAACTGCTCAAACTCCACGCACCATGCATCCCTGAGACTCTGAGGGACATACTCTCTCAAACACACGTCCAAGAACTGAGTCCATATAAGGGAAGCTGCCTCAGCCGGACTGTCTAACTCATAAGTATGCCACCACTAATAGGATGCTCCAGTGTTATAAAAAGTGTACACTACTCGCTTAAAGTGTAGAAGCGATGCGAGGCTATGGCATAGCACCTTTCTACCCTAAAGCGCAACTCACATCTATAAGCACTTGCTTTACCCTAAAAAGCGAGAAGCGAGGCGATGGAAAAAGCACAAAAAAGTGCGTTTAAGCGAGGATAAAGTACCTGCTAGGTTTTTTTTTAAAACTTCTCAAATACACTTACATAGACACCCTGCTGCAAGCGACGATTACACTGCTATAAGTGACACCGAGTAAGTTTCTTCTTCTCTTCTTCTCTTCTTCTCTTCTTCTCTTCTTCTTCTTCTTCTCTTCTTCTGTTCTCTTCCTCTTCTGATTTTCTTCAGTTCACTGTTCGACTCCTTTTTCTCTTCTTCTTTCTATTGTTTCAGTTTTTATCACTCTATTCTTTTGCCTTAATTTATGCTTTATTCTTCTGCCCTAATTTATGCTCTGTTTTTCTCTGTATGCTCTTTTTTGTTATTTTCTGTTCTTTCACTATTCTGGTTTGACTCTTTAACTGTTCTGTATTTTTTTGGTTGTTAATTATAGCAAATTCAATCTTATTATTCAATGGCATCAAGCCAAAAAAGAGATCCAGCTTGGGCGTATGGAGTTGCAATTAGCAGTAGTAACACAAAAGTGCAATGTATCTTTTGTCAAAAAAATTATAACATCGTCACAGGAGACATCTAATTGGTGGTTTTAGAGATGTCAAAGAATGTCCAAGTGCTCCAGATTCTGTTAAGCAAGAAACTAGAGAGTGTGTTGAGAAAAAAAACTGAGTTAAAATATCCAATAAGCCATGGAACATCTATTACTAATCTTCTTGATGAAGATAGTCAAGTGGATGAGGATGAACTTGAAGTCAATGATATATCAATGAGTCCACCTCCCTTAAAATCTCAAAGAAAAAATTCAATAAGTGGAAATGGATCATCCACCTCCGGTAGCAATGTGAAAGGTCCTCTTAATCTTTTTTTCTTGCAAAAACCAAATGAAAAGAGAAAGGTTGAAGCTATTGACTTAGGTTCTTGTAGAAAGAGTTTAAGAGAGCACGTTGTAGATGTTTTTTTCAGGTGGATATATGATGTGGGGCTCCCTTTTAATTGTGTAAATTACACCGATGGTTTTGTTGAATTCATTGAGGTCGTAGGCCAATATGGACCATGAATGAAGCCCCCTACCTATAACGAAGTAAGAGTTCCTTGTCTAAAAAAAGGAGGTGGAGAAGACAAACAAGATTGTCGGGGAGCATAAGGTGCAATGGAAAACTTATGGTTGTTCCATTATGATGGATAAATGGACAGCAAAAAATGGAATTAATGGTCATTAATGTTTTGGTGAATTCTCCGAGAGGTAGTGTGTTTCTTGAATCTTATGATGCTAGTTATTCTTCAATCAATTTCGATAAAATGTTCAACTTGTTTGAGAAGAAAATACTGAAAGTCGGACCGAAAAATGTGGTTCAAGTTATTATTGATAACACAAGTGAGAATAAAAAAGCGGGTGACATGTTGAAAGGGGTTTTCTCGAATATTTTTGGACTCCTTATGCTGTACATTGTATCAACTTGATGTTTGGTGCATTTTTAAGTTATCCCCATATTCTACAGGTGAACAAGTGGTTCTTTGTATTTTAACCTTCACGTTAATTGCTTATACTTATTAACTATGAAATTTGATTTTCTACAGGTTTTGCTAAGGCGATCAAGATACACTCTTACATCAGTCAAAGGCCGTTGTGGTTGAATATGATGAGGAGATACACAAACCAAAGAAATTAAGTGAAACCGGCTAAGACAAGACTCGCAACAAATATCATGACATTGCATAGTTTTTACCTGCAAAAGGAAAATTTTCGAACCTTTTTCATGTCAACCGAATGGAGTGAGAGTATCTATGCAAAGGAAGCTCTTGGGATAGAAGTTGCGAGATTTATTGTTGATCCATATTTTTGGAATGACACATGCACTTAAATTTGGTAATCCTTTAGTTACTGTACTTCGTTTGGTGGATGGGGAGAGAAAACTACCAATGGGATACATTTATGAAGCCATGGATAGGGCTAAAGAAGCTATTGAGAAGGCATTTGATCATGATAGGAGGAAATATGAGAGAGTTTTTGAAATCATTGATAAAAGGTGGAAGGATCAACTTAATAAGTCTTTACATGGGCATATTTTGGACCCCGGATTCTTTTATACAAATAATGAGAAGAAGACTTTAGATGTAGACGTGTGGAAAGGTATTGATAAAAGGCTAAATTTTATATTTTGGCTTACGTTTGGGCTCTAACTTAAGGATGTTTTACTATTGTAAGTGTATAAATAATGCAAAAATTGGCTCTAATGATGATTTTGATGTTTCACATGAGTTCAATAATTAAATGAAGGCTTATGATGGTAATCCGGGCAGAAATTGGAGTAAAGGGATGAAAATTGGAGCAAAGCACCAAATCAGTGGAAAACCCCACTAGCGCGGGCTGAGTGCGGCCCTAGAGCACCCGTGCTAGTTCAGCGCCCAGAACAGAAGGAAACCCAATTAGCGCGGGCATTACGCGGCCTTATCATGCCCGAACTAATACAGTGGTGGAAACAAACTTTTAAAAGGGGCAATTTCAGAAGTCCAAGAAAATCCACACAACTATAAAAGGTTCAACAAGTCCAATAGAGAGGGGTTCGAGTTTTTTTTGGAAAATAAGGAAGAGAGGCAAGGAGACAACTTGAAAAATACAATTTCTCATCTCTCTAAATTGTTCTTCTATCAATGACTATGAATTCTTTTTGTTATTGTAATGAGTAGCTAGATACTTTAATCTAAGATTTTAGTGAAACCCGTTGGGTATGACTTAGTTGTTATATTAATATAGTTATGAATTGGTTGTTAATCTCTATTTGTTCATCTACGTTTTGATTGTGGTTAATTGAAAGGGCCCTCAATTATCCATCAGTGTGTATCTGCTTGAGAAAGAGTGCATATTTAGGTGATTGTATGAACAACATCACTCCCGGAGTATAGACAAGAGTCATAACCGAGGGTTTAGAGGTGGGATTAGAGATAACGATACCTCGGATGCAATCCAAGTAAACCGTATTGTGAATCTAGCTAGCGTAGAAGTGCGTCTAGTAAATTATTATAATTACTTGAGAAAGATTTATGATAGCTGGAGCATGTATGATTGATAGAGACAACTAAGTCTCAGTTATAAAACATATTCAACCAAGGAAATCAATAATGGGGGAAACCATTACCTTAGATCTTCTTCCAATTATATACAAGCAAGCTTAGTTAACTTTCAGCTTTATTTAATTTCAGTTTAGTTGTTAGATATATTATCAACTGTGAATTAAAAAGTTTGGGAAAATTGATTGTGTGAATTTAGTAAATCCGACAAGAGTAATTGATAGGTTAATTCTCTATGGTTCGACTCTGGGCAGAATTACTCAAACTATATTGGCTACGTCTGTGTGTCTTTTTATAATGCATAGTTTGACGTTATCAAATTTTGGCATCATTGTCGGGGAATTAACGGTGTTATCAATTACAATTGAAAGGACTATAAAAATTCGTAGTGTAGTTAGTTTTCTCTATACCCAATCTTTTCATTGAAATTCTAACGTTTGAGGTCTTGTGGACTATAGGTGTATGCCTAGAAATTCTTCGAGGATTGGAGAACTGCTAGAAGGACTCTTAGACCCCGAGAAAACATTCAGGGCATTGAACCGTGCCAATAAGAGAACACAACAATCCCAACAATCACACCTGCTCGAATTTGACATAGGTGACGCAGACAACATCATTGGAAACGTTGGGGATCTGCCAGCAAACCCCAACGCGAGAGTAGTGGAACCTCTTGTGCCCGAGGCTTCACTTTATGACTGGGCACAGCCCACATTTGATAATCTGGCCACTGCCATAGCTGTGCCCGCAATACAAGCGGAGACCTTCCAGATAACCAACAATATGTTGCATCTACTACAGAATAAAGGATTATTCTCTAGGTCACACATTGAAGACATGCAGCAGCACTTGAAAATTTTTCTGTCAATTTGTATGACCCAAAGGCAGTCGAATATGACCCTGAAAGCTATTAAGCTACTACTGTTTCCATTCTCTGTGACCGGGGAAGCTCAGACTTGGCTAAATTTGCTCCCTATCAATTCCATAGCCACCAGTGAGGAATTAGTCAAGCAGTTCCTGAATAAGTTCTATCTTCCCAACAAGACTGCAAGACAAATTGATGAAATATTGCAGTATAAGCAGCAGCCGAATGAGTCCTTGCAAGAAACTTGGGAAAAGGGATGCTAGTGAAGTGTCCTCACCATGACATTCTAGACCAGATGCTTGGCCAGAGATTCTACATGGGTTTAGCTGACAATTTAAAGGCAAATGTGGATGCTTCTACTGGAGATGCATTTTTTAGTAAGACATTCACCGAGTGTAAAATCCTTCTTGACAAGATGTCATAAAATTCGGGGTGGATGACTAGAGCTACAACACTGTCACCCATAGTGCATTCAGTTCCTCTTGACCCAAATAATTCACATGCAGAGAATATGGCCATACTCATAACCCAGATGAGCATATTGATAAAGAAGATTGATGAGATGGGTACAAAACAGGTGCACATTGTTGATACAACAAATGGAGGACTGTGTACACCTTGTATTAATCAGTCTTATGTGTGTTCATGGAGCAGAGAAGGAGAAAATCAAGGTGCAAGGGAAGATATAAATTATGTCAACAACTATGGGGGTCAGAGATAAGGAGCACAGCAATGGAGACCACCACAAAATCAGCAAACATGCCTAACATGCAATAGCCTGGGGGTATGCACCCTCAGAACCAAATGGTGCCAGTACCATATCAAAAACCACAGGGCTATCCACAGCAAAATCAGCAACAATTAACTTACCAACCTCCTCCTCAGTAGCAAGATAACAATATAGTGGAAATCAAGGGTATGCTTCAGCAACTCATTGGGACAAATAATAAAGTGCAGGAAAAATTGGCAGTGCATAATTCAACCATAAAGAACATAGAAATGCAACTGGGACAGCTGACCATGGCTTTGAACAACCGTCCTCAGGGAACCTTGCCTGCGGACACTAACATAAACCCCAAGGAGCAAAACCCAAATTATCTTATGGCAGTAAGTCTACGGAATGGGAGAGATTTAGATAGAGAACAGGAGAATCTACAAGCCAGGAAGGAGAGTACGACAGTCACTTCAGTTCCGTTAGAGGTGGGGGATCCAACAGAGCTTACTGAAGTGGTGGTTTAGCAGAGTCAGAGAAAGAAAAGATGAATGAGCAAGCTGCAGAATAGGTGGAACCTCTTGTGCCAGAAAATTCCAACTAGAGAAGCCAGCAAGCAATGCACAAAGTGTGATACCTGCACCCTTCCTACAGAGACTGGTTAAATAAAAAAAGGATGTTTAATACGAGAAATTTATGGAGATGCTGCATCAGATTCAGTTGAATATTCCTTTGATGGATGCTTTGAGGGAGATGCCCGGTTATGCAAAGATGATGAAAGATCTAATGTCATGAAAGTTTGATTTTCAGAATCTTTCCACTGTGACTCTGACACAGACCTGCAGCGCAATAGTGACAAGACTGATGGCTCAAAAGATGTCTGATCCAAGTAGTTTCACTATTCCGTTAACAATTAGGAGCTACACCTTTGCAAAGGCCTTATGTGATCGGGGAGATAGCATAAATCTAATGTCGCTGGTTGTGTACACTAAATTGGGCATTGGTAGAGCTAGATCAACTTCTATGCTGCTACAGCTGGCTGACCGCATGGTGAAAAGGCCAACTGGTATTCTCAATGATGTGTTGGTGCAAGTAGGGAAGTTCGTGTTCCCAGCAGACTTTGTTATTATGGACTGCCAAGTAGATGAGGAGATACCTCTCATTTTGGGTAGACCGTTTTTGGCAACTGGCAGAGCACTGATCGATTGTGAGACTAGGGAACTAAAAATGAGACTGAACGATGAAGAAGTCATATTCAATGTTTAGCAATATATGAGAAGACCTAGTGAATATGCTAATTACCTTTTAGTGGATGCAGTAGATGTGATTCTGCAAGAGGATGACGCAAACCTGACTGTTAACGATCCATTGGAAGCATGCCTGAAAAATCTAGAAGAGATGGATGGTGAAGGGTTAGCTGAATGGGTCGTGGCACTTGAAGGTCGAGGATTCTGGACAAGGGAACCTCAATTTGAGTCCCTTGAATTAGAAAAAAGTGCTCCACCTCCAGCAAATCCATCGATAGAAGAACCACCCAAACTAGAGCTAAAGCCACTCCCAAATCACCTCAGGTATGTGTTCTTGGGCCCTTATTCGACCTTGCATGTTATTATATCATCCGGTTTGCTAGATGTGCAGGTAGAACAGCTCTTATAGGTACTGCAGGAAAACAAGACTGCCATTGGCTGGACCATGGCAGACATAAAGGGTATTAGCCCAGCCTTCTATATGCATAAGATTATCTTGGAAGAGGGGCACAAACCTTCCAGGGAACATTAGCGAAGGCTGAACCCAAACATGAAAGAGGTTGTAAATAAGGAAGTGATCAAATGGTTAGATGCGGGGATCATCTTCCCCATCTCTAATAGCAATTGGGTCAGCCCTGTCCAATGTGTGCCAAAAAAAGGGGAATGACTGTTGTGAAAAATGTGAACAATGAGTTTATCTCAACTGGTACAGTCAGAGGGTGGCGGATTTGCATGGATTATCGAAAATTGAACACCGCCACCCGAAAGGACCATTTTCCCTTGCCTTTCATTGATGAAATGTTGGACAGGCTAGCCGGAAGATCGCACTTTTATTTCTTGGATGGATATTCGGGGTACAATCAGATATCAATAGCCCCCGAAGATAGAGAGAAAACATCCTTCACCTGTCTGTATGGTATCTTTGCCTTTCAGAGACTACATTTTGGGTTGTGCAATGCACCAGCGACTTTTCAATGGTGCATGTTAGCCATATTCACAGATATGGTGGAGGATATTATGGAAGTCTTTATGGATGATTTCTCCGTGGTGGGAGATTCATTCGAAGAATGTCTTCACAACTTAAGCAGAGTGCTCAAAAGATGTGTGGAGACAAACTTAGTGTTAAACTAGGAGAAATGTCATTTTATAGTGCAAGAAGGGATAGTCTTGGGACATCGAGTGTCCAGAAAAGGAATTGAGGTCGACCATGCTAAGGTTGACGTGATTGAAAAGCTACCACCGCCCACTTCAGTCAAGGCAGTAAGAAGCTTTCTTGGGCACGTCGGGTTCTACCGGCATTTCATAAAAGATTTTTCCAAAATTGCTAACCCATTATGCAAACTCCTTGAAAAGGATCAGCCCTTTGTGTTTTCTAATAATTGCAGGTTGGAATTTGAGGAACTGAAGAAGAGGTTGGTAATTGCACCCATCATTGTTGCACCCAACTGGGAGCAACCTTTTGAGCTCATGTGTAACGCAAGCAACAATACCATAGGAGCAGTCTTAGGGCAGTGAAAAGATAAGCCGATGCACCCGATTTACTACGCAAGAAGAATGCTAAGCGGTGCACAGCTCAACTACACTATAACGGAGAAGGAGATGTTAGCGGTGGTGTTTGCTTTTGACAAGTTTCGATCATATCTGATTGGTTCCAAGGTGATTGTATATACTGACCATGCAGCTCATAGGTACCGAATTGAGAAGAAGGAGTCTAAGCCGCTCCTGATTCATTGGGTGCTGCTGTCGCAAGAATTCGACCTCAAAATTCATGACCGTAAGGGCATAGAAAATCAAGTCGCTGATCATCTATCACAACTTGAAGGAGCTGAAAAATCAGTCGAGGTCAAAAAGATTCTGGAACCTTTCCAGATGAGCAACTGCGAGCAGCTACTCTGGAAGATGCGCCATGGTATGCATATTTTGCAAACTACCTGGCCTGCAGTATAGTACCATATGACCTTTCATCTGTCCAAAAGAAAATGTTCTTTTGTGATTGCAGCATGTGTTATTGGTACGAGCCTCATTTTTTTAGAATATGTGTTGATAATATTAACCGGAGGTGTGTCCCCGAGATAGAACAATTTTTAATTTTGCAGGCTTGTAACGCATCAGCATATGGAGGACATTTTGGAAGGGTCAGGACAGTTGCGAAAGTGCTAGAGGCCGAATTCTTTTTGGCCAACTGTGTTTAGAGATGCGCACCCTTGGGTAAAGGGCTGCAATGAATGCCAGCAGACCAGGAACATTTCTCGTCGCCATGAGATGCCAATGAACCCGATTCAAGAGGTAGAGGTGTTTCATATTTGGGGGATTGACTTTATGGATCTGTTTTCCATCTCATTTGTTAATAAGTACATCTTTGTTGCTGTGGACTACGTGTCTAAATAGGTATAGGCCGCAGCGTTGCCCACCAATAATACAAGAGTAGTAGTAGGATTCCTGAAAAAGAACATATTCACCAGGTTTGGGACACCAAGAGCGATCATCAGTGATGGAGGCACTCACTTCTGTAATAGAGCCTTCGAGAAACTACTTGCAAAATATGATGTACGCCACAAGGTGGACACCCCTTACCATCCGCAAACCAGTGGGCAGGTTAGTGTGTCCAACAGGAAGATAAAAGTGCACTAACCAAGACGGTGAATGCCACACAAACTGATTGGGCAAAAAAGCTTGATGACGCACTCTGGGCCTATAGAATTGCGTTCAAAACACCAATAGGTATGTCACCATACAAGTTGGTATTAAGGCCTGTCATCTGCCTGTAGAGCTAGAGCATCGAGCTTGGTGGGCACTAAAGTAATTGAACATGGATCCTGACGTAGTTGGACAAAATCGACTGACAGAGTTGCATGAGCTAGAAGAATTTAGATATTAAGCCTTTGAAAGCATGAGGCTATACAAGGAAAAAATGAAGAAACTGCATGACAAACACATTGTGGACAGAGATTTCAAACCCGGTGAAGAGGTATTACTGTATAATTCAAGGTTGAGATTGTTTCCAGGTAAGTTAAAGTCCTGATGGTCAGGACCATTCTGTGGTGAAAATGTTCGCAAGTGGAGCTGTTGAGATCGAATCAGAAGATGGGACAAACAAGTTCTCAGAAAATGGGCAAAGGTTGAAACACTACCTTGGAATAGCTGAAGAAAAAGGGGATACAGTGGTGATCAATTTGAAACAACCCCAGTATGTGAATAAGGAGTGATGGCTCAACTACTTGTGTCATGCCGCAGCGTTAAATCAGGTGCTGCATGGGAGGCAACCCACAAATGTGCTGTAAGTGTAGTATATAACTTCATTTATAGAAAAAAAATGCCTGGAACACCTGAAGTAGCGCGCCCGCGCTAATCCAGCGCTAATGAGGTTATACATTGCCTCCACATCGTTCCCACTAGCGCGGCTGTGCTAATGGGGTTATACACTGCCTCAATATCACACCCACTAGCGCGGCCTCGCTAAACCAGTGCGCAGCCCACGCTAATGAGGTTTCATTTTGCCCCATTTTCACTGAACAAGCGCGCCCGCGCTAAGGCCGCGCTAGTCCAGGTAAGTTTCGTGTAATATTTTGTTGTATCTTTTTATTTTATTTTATTTTTACCCTTTTAACACAATTAAACA
>MU735891.1:26205-53435 GCA_026770625.1 Nicotiana glauca
ACCCGCCCCACCCTCCTCAATTCCCAAAATTCCCATCCCTCTCACACACGCATTTTCAGCCCTAACCCTCCTCCTCCTTCTTCTTCATCTCTTCCCCTATTCCTTTTCCTACATAGCCAACTACTTTCAGCACCAAGTTCGTATATATTCCTCAATCCTTATACTTATGCTCTCATCCTTCCCTTGCTGGTATGTGGTTCTCCCCTCAACCTTGTAGTAAATTTTTTTTTTATTTGTTTATTTTCATTTTTTGTTTTGTTTCTTCTCTTTTTTTTTACCTTGTATAGTAGAAGATAGTTTTGTTGTAGAGTAGAAACATATGGCACTAGTAGGTTGGACTGATAAATTAAAAACATTGGAATTGTGGTTGTGTAGTGTGCTTATTGACTTATTGTGATAGTGCTCCTTGTGTTGGTGGAGAGTTAGAGCTTAAAATTAACTATTGGCCATAAGGTGTTTGTTAAAATGCCTCTTTGGAGGAAGTGTTGTGACCATTCCGTGGTGAAGTCTGAGTAGCCACGTTTTGGTCACCCGATTGAATAGAACTGACGTTGGATTATTTACAGGTACAATGGCTCCTCGCAAACGCCAAGCAACAGGTTCCTCCTCCAGCTGCCTAGTTCCGACCAACATTGGGGGTAGGCCTCGAAAGTCGGTTGATACAAGGCCCTTCAATAGTCAAAAGTTCGTGTTTGCCAAGGCACAGGACAGGTTTAACAAAAAAGAGGCCAAAATAATTGTCCCAGAACAAGCCATGGACCCCAATGCACTAGGGATTATCTGCCCAAATATACCACTTGAGTTGAGGCGGCGGAATCTGGATATATTTTTTGAGGAGCCGATCACTGCCAATGTCATGCATGTTAGGGAATTCTATGCGAATCTCCCAGAACATGATGACTACACGGTCACAGTATGCAAGAGACCGTCAACGCTTCTTTGGAGACTATTCGGGCTATCTACAGGCTGCCTCTACCAGCTCAGGGATACGTGGACGCATACCAATCATACAATAGCAAATATACTCATTGGTCCCAATTTACTGATGCCATCTGCCAACTGGGAGTCACACTACAGTGGTACAAATATGGATATAAATTCCACTCCTCGGCCCTTAAGTTTGAGGCCAAATGCTGGTTGTACTTTATCAATAGCAGACTCTTACCCTGCAAGAATCTGTCAGAGGTGAACATCCCTTGAGGGTGCCTAATCTGGTGCTTCATGAACAATGCTCCATTTGATCTGGCCCAAGTCATACACGATGAAATGTTCCAGCAGGTCTAGGTTCAACGCTATGGGTTATACTGCCCATCTCTTGTTACAGGGTTGTGCCTTCAAGCTAATATCTAAGCAACTTTGCTTTAGATGGTCGAATTCCTGTGGTAAATCCATTCACTGCTGAGAAGGTCACCACAGGAAAGGAAGTGGTAGCTGCTGAAAAATTGATTAGCCATGACTCTGATGATAGTGATAACGTGAAGGAGGAGGAGCAACAACAACAGGTATCTAATGATGAGGAGATGGGAGGTGATGAGCAGCCAGCTCAACCACAAGATGATAAGGCTACAGGCTCATCTAGGGCCAGTCGAGGATAGCGGTTAGACCACATGGACCAGGAGATAGTTGAAATACGGACCTCAGTGTCTGACCTGGGGACTCGTGTTGATGAAATGTCCACCCAGCAAAAGAAATCTGAAAAACGCATCATGGGTTGGCTCCGTGCATTGGGTCGGGTATGCAATATTGACGCCGGCTCTGTCTCCGACCAAGATTGAGCAGTCAGGGAAGTTCCCTTTCCCTTCTTTTGATTTAATTGGCCATGAGGACATATCCTCAATTAAGTGTGGGGTGGGGATAGGGATACTTCATTGTATTGTTGTAATTGTAAAAATTAACTGTTTTTCTTTGGTTCTTTGATTGTTTTGTCTTTTATTGTGTTAGTGTAGAGTAATAGTCATTAGGTAAGTGAACATAGGAAATGACTTGTCCCGACGACATATCTCTTTTGACGGGGTTCTTGAGGGACTAAGTCGGAAAAAAAATGGAATATAGAGACTCTTCCTGATGACGGATCCGTTAGACAATTTTCTTGAGGGAAGTTAATCTATAGAAAGTATAAAAAGATTTATTTTTTTAGTTTAGTTGTAGGTAGTGTAACAACTCCCCCTTAGTTTTTCTTCGGGCCTCGGTTCTTTTCCAAGGGTTTATCTTGAACCGAGTATAAGTAGTTCTTTGTTTTTTTTTGTTTTTTGTTTTTGTTTTTTTAGTTGTTTTAGGTTAAATGGTGTACGAGCTAGAAATAGAATGAAAAACCCTTAGCATTTAGACACCTGAATACGATAGACACTAGAGTGTAACGCTTAGCTTCAAGGGTTGAATCTTGTAAATTGCCTTAAAAATTGTATGTTTGTACCTAACTTGAACACTCAAGAAGAGATGTCTTGATAAATTAATCTAGAGTGAGTCGCGTGCCATATGTGTGTAAGTATTACTGTGTTCCATGCTTTACATTTGATGCCTAGAACTTGCCCTGTGTGTTTGCGAAATGAAATAGTAGCTTCATTCAGTTTTAGAAATGATATAGGCATTTCTTTGTTAAGCCAGATATATAAAGTAAACCCACCTGAATGCATTGCATCTTAGTTAGCCCCATTGAGCTTATAAGCTTGTTTCTTTGGCAACCACATTGCAAACCATACCCAATTGTTT
This sequence comes from Nicotiana glauca, assembly GCA_026770625.1. Classification (NCBI taxonomy): domain Eukaryota; kingdom Viridiplantae; phylum Streptophyta; class Magnoliopsida; order Solanales; family Solanaceae; genus Nicotiana; species Nicotiana glauca. The sequence goes on from MU735891.1 coordinate 28,915, forward strand.
AAGAGCCTACTGTTTGAACCCTTCTTCCTCTCACTAAGCACTAGAATGGTATTGAAAATATGTAAAAAAGCAAAAGTGTGGGGTGGTAGTGTGGTTTTTGAGTGGACCCATTGAAATAAAGAAAAGGTGCAAAAGTTTGAAGCATAAGAGGAGAAGCACCACGAAAAAAAAGAATAAGATATTATATAGTGATTGATAAGTGTTAGCTTGTACAAAATTGCACCTAATGTACAGGGATGTTTAAATAAATGTGGGGGAGTGTTGGCTGAAAAAATAATGATCTTGAAGCTTAATGTAATTGTATTAAAGTGTTAAGGGAGGTTAGTCACTATATCCAAATATATCCTACCCGTCCCTTAGCCTACATTACAACCAAATGAGTCATATTGATCTTAGATTGAGTGAAGCTCGATTAGCAGAGTACTACACTACGGGCAAGTCTATGGTACATCTGTGTGGCATGTGAATGTTCTTTTTCAGAGCGAGCGAATTTTCTTTCTATCTTAGTTCCTAATTGCCCTAAATATCATTGTGCGTGGAACTACTCTCTTGTGTGATGTGAGGGCATGTGATTCATAACGGAAAGGTAAGTCTTGACTCTTTTATAGAGTTGCTTGATTAAGTGTGAATGTGCATGGTACTACAGGTTTGATTCGTGAGGAAATATTGCGCACTACTAGTTGCACATTTTGTGAAACATTCATGGTGTGAGTCGTCAAGGGTAAATCTTAGAAACAAACCTTGTGGGATGTAGTGGATTGCTCGAGGACTAGCAATGAATTAAGTATGGGGTATTAATAAAAGGTTAAATTGTATAGTTTGTCTTACGTTTGGGCTCTAACTTAATGATATTTTACTATTGTAAGTGTATAAATAATGCAAAAAATTGGCTCTAATGGTGACTTTGATGTTTCATATGAGTTCAATAATTAAATGAAGGCTTATGATGGTAATCCGGGCGGAAATTGGAGTGAAGGGACGAAAATTGGAGCAAAGCACTAAACCAGTGGAAAACCCCACTAGCGCGGGCTGAGCGCGGCCCTAGCGCGCCCATGCTAGTTCAGCGCCCAGAATAGAAGGAAACCCAATTTGCGCAGGCCTTAGCGCGCCCGCGCTAGTCCAGCGGCGGAAACGGACTTTTAAAAGGGGCAATTTCGGAAGTCCAATAAAATCCCCACAACTATAAAAGGTTCAACAAGTCCAATAGAGAGGGTTAGAGTTTTTTTAGAGAATAAGGAAGAGAGGCAAGGAGGCCACTTGAAAAATACAATTTCTCATCTCTCTAAATTGTTCTTCTATCAATGACTATGAATTCTTTTGTTGTTTTCGTTATTGTCATGAGTAGCTAGATACTTTAATCTAAGGTTTTGGTGAAACCCATTGGGGATGACTTGGTTTTTATACTAATATAGTTATGAATTGGTTGTTAATCTCTATTTGTTCATCTACGTTTTGATTGTGGTTAATTGAAAGGGCCCTCAATTATCCATCCCTATTTAGTGTGTATCTGCTTGAGAGAGAGTGCATATTTAGGTGATTGTATAAACAACATCACTTTCAGAGTATAGACGAGAGTCATAACTCAGGGTTTCGAGGTTGGATTAGAGATAACGATATCTCGGATGCAATCCAAGTGAACCGTATTGTGAATCTAACTAGCGTAGCTTGAGAAAGTGCTTCTAGTAAATTATTATAATTGCTTGAGAAAGATTTATGATAGCTGGAGCGTTCATGATTGATAGAGGCAACTAACTCTCAATTATAAAACATATTCAACCAAGGAAATCAACAACGGGGGAAACCATTACCTTAGATCTTCTTCCAATTATATACAAGCAAGCTTAGTTAACTTTCAGCTTTATTTAATTTCAGTTTAGTAGTTAGATATAGTATTAACTGTGGATTAAAAAGTTTGGGAAAATTGATTATGTGAATTTAGTAAATCCGACAAGAGTAATTGATTGGTTAATTCTCTATGGTTCGACTCTAGGCAGAATTACTCAGACTATATTGGCTACGTCCGTTTGTGTCTTTTTATAAGGCATATTTTGGCTTTATCAGGTATCATGCATGTGTTGTGAAGTTGGTGCCAGGTGAAGCGATGCAAGACAAAATAGGGAAAGATCTTGGTGTGTATATGCAAGCCGATGGAATACTTGGATTAGCTTCGGCCACTAGAGGCAAAACCAAATTGGCACCAGATGAGCAAGTTTTTTCAATTGTTTTACTCTCTAGAGCTTTAAATTTTACGTTATTAGCTTCTAGAATAATACTTCTACAGTTGAATGGTGGATGTAATTTGGTTATGGAGTTCCAAACTTGCAATAATTTGCTATTAGAGTAAAAGCTTAACTTGTAGCTCATCCGAATGCGAGAGAAATTGGAGTGTTTATGAACATGTGAGAATCTATATTACATTATTACTAAATTAAAGTGTATCTCAATTGTCCTAAGTACTCCTCTTAATTACTTTCTATAACTTATATGTGGATTCATACTAAGAAGAGGAATCGGATTGAGCTAAAGAAACTCAATGATCTCGTGTTCATAAAATATAATAGAACACTGGCTCGCCGTTACAAAGATTGTATTATCACTAATCCAAAGTTTTTGTATAACATTGATGAAGCAAATGAATGGTTAACCGGAGCACCCGAAAATCATGAAGAAGAAGAAGTATTTGAAGGAGAAGGTCTCACTTTTGGTCATGTTGCTATGGCAAGTGAAGTTGAGGAGAATGTTTATGGTTTTAGGGGAATTAATTTTAGGAGAAAATTAAGAGTATCTACAAGTACATGTATAAGTAGAACCCTAATTGATAAATCCTCCGATGAAGAAGAAGAAGAAAATGATGACCACTATAATAACTCGAACATGATGACACTTCAAGAGTTTGGATATCTTGTTGAAGAAAAGGATGTTGCTCCTTTTGTGATTTTTGTTTTTCATTTGCTTAATATATTATGACTTTTGAGTATTATTCACTATCTAGTTTTAGTATCTATTATTTACTTCTTGATTTAAGAGTTGAAACGTTTGCTTAATATGTTATTTTTATTGAGTTCTTAGCCATTTGCCTATGCTATTTAATTTTTTTATTTATGTGTTAAATTGCACTTCACATGAAAAAAGTGCGCGCTTCGCTTCGCGTTACTCGCTTCGGTGAAGCGAGGCCTCCTCGCTTTCCACTTCGCGCTCTACAAAACACTTGGTTGCTCCTCGAAGCTGAAAGGCAGTGAAAGAAACCACACTCGACTCTGTTATCCCCAGAGTACGGAGGATGCGGTGGCACTCCTCCAAAAATCCTGAAGCATCCTCTCACGCTAGACCACTGAATATAGGAGGGTCATACTTCTTGTACCTCTCACGCCTATGCTGCTCCTCCTCTAAGATTGCTGCCCTACCCTCGGGCTGAGCTGGGGCTATAGGCGGTATCGGTATAACATCTGGAATCTGATCAACCTGTACCTCCTGCTCGGGGGTACGGGTGGCGGGAGTCTCTGCTCCTCCCCTGGCCCAAGATGTGGCTAGAAGAAGGGAAATCAACCCTGCCTGAGCTAGAGTGTTGTACATGCTCATGAACTGTGCAAGGGTCTCTTGAAGAGCTGGTATAGTAGTAGTAGGCGTATCAGGTGCCTATGCTCCGACTGGAGCTACTGGTGGCTCCTCTGTAGCAACTCTCTCGGGTTCTCTAGGTGCACCACGTGTGCGTCCTGAGCCTCTACCCCGGCCTCAGGCGGCTCTAGCAGGGGGCGCGGGTACCCGATCATCTACGGTTACACATATCCTCTCAATCTATGAGAGAATAGAAGATAGAAGTTTAGAAGTTCGAAGTCAATAATCTCGCACGACAAGGAATCAAATGAAGTGGAATTTTCCTAACAGTTCGATAGCCTCCCGAAGATAAGTACAGACATCTCTGTATCGATCGGCAAGACTTCTATAAACTGGCTTGTAACTCATGACTCCTATGAACCTAGAGCTCTGATACCAACTTGTCACGACCCAAGTTCTCCCTCCATGAACCCTCGTGATGGCACCTAGTCATACAACTAGGTAAGCGTAACATTCGCGGAAAAAGAAACGAAAACATGGAAGCTACCAACTAATAGGTAAATTCAAACAAGGAAATGAGATGCCGCTCGGCATATATAATAATTACTCTCGAAAAAGTACATAAACTCTTTCAAAACCCAGAATGTCATAAGTCACAAGCTACAGAAAGAGACAGTACTTCTATACTCCAGAGTCTAATAAAAGAAGAAAAATACAAGAAGTGTTTCACATAGAGAAGAGTAGATAGGGACTCCGAGGTCTGCGAACGCGTCAGATATACCTTGAAGTCTCTACAGCTGTCCACCTCACTGGTAATGCGGCTGATAAGCGGTACCTCGATCTGCACATGAAAAACATATGCAATGAAGGGCATGAGTACACCACAACGGTACCCAGTAAGTGCAAAACCTAACCTCGGTCGAGTAGTGACGAGATCAGATCAGGGCCCTACTGGTATAAGTATGATGAAATAAGACAGAATGAGATATCATAGTAAAAGTAAATGCAGAAATCTAACATGAATAGAATCATAGAAAGACAACAACTCAGAACACAGCGATAACAACAAGGGATCTCCCAGGATATTGTCCCGTAGTACCAAACGTAAATGTGCAGGGGGAACTCCCGGAATATGTTCCGTAGTCCCAAAGTAAATATGCAATGCTGGGGGATCTCCCGGAATACCATTCCGTAGTTCCAAAGTAAATATGCAGTATAGGGGGATCTCTCACAATACCGTTTCATAGTCCCAAAGTAAATATGCAGCTCAAACAATAGAATTACAAATACAACACGGAAATCCTATAATTTAGACCAAGTACAAGTCAATAAAGAAGCAAGAATTTCACTAAGCATGCTGCACAGAGTTCAGATAAGCAATTAAGACACGTAGACATGTTGTCCTAAACTAAATAGGATAATTACATATGCTAGTATAACTCAGTTAAAGGAAAACAGATATTTTACTTAATGAAAACGGAGTTTTTCAGCAAATAGCCCGTGTACGCACTCGTCACCTCATGTACACAGCGCTCATATATCAAACAGCACCAAATCCTAAGGGGAGTTCCCCCACACAAGGTTAGGCAAGCCACTTACCTCGAGCCAAGCTCAATCAATCAGTTACAATGCTCTTCCCATGAATATATGGCTCTGAATGGTCCAAATCTAGAAAAAATCAATTACGTAGCATAAGTATAACTACAAAGAACTAATCTATCTAATGAAATTAAAGCTAAAGCGAAATTTAAAAAATCGTTCAAAAGCTTCCCTAGGACCACATCTCGAAATTGGGTAAAAGTCACAAAATATGTACACTCATTCACTCACGAGTCTAACCATACCAAATTTACTCGAATCCGATACCAAAATCTCGATCAAAACCCCTTCGGCCTAAGAACTTTTCTCAAATTTTCCCCAAATTTTCCTACTCAAATCCCTAATTAAATGATGAAATCAATAATGGATTAATGGAATACAACCAAAAATAAGTCAGGGATCATTATCCAATAAGTTCCTCTGAAAATCCTTCAAAGAATCACCAAAATCCGATCTCTCAAGTCCAAAAATGAAGAATGAATTCAAACCCTCAATTTTGCCCTTTTTCTGCCAGTTAAACCGCACCTAAGGTCAGTTACCCGCTTCTGCGGTACCGCATTTGCGGCTAAAACACCGTTTCTGTGGAATTCACTTACTCCAACCTCCTCCGCTTCTGCGACTAGTGATCTCATCTGCGCATGTTGCAGCTGCGGAAATTATATTGCACTTGCGGTCCCAAGCTCGCACATGCGCCCTACTCTCCACTTCTGCGACCATCGGAGGTGTGTGAAAATCTTCGCACCTACGAACACTGATCCGCTCACCTCAAGTCGCTTCTGCGATCCAAGTCCTACTTCTGCAGGCTCACGCCTGTGGTTACCACTCCACAGGTGCAATTACACCAGCACCAGAAATCTTCAAGAATTGCATATTTCAACTCGTTAAGCATCTGAAACACACCCGAGGCCCCCGGGACCTAAACAAAATATACACACCTATCCTAAAACACCATACGAAATTAGTCGAGCCCTCAAATCATATCAAATAACACTGAAAACATAAATTACCCTCCAATCCAAACTTAATGAACTTGAAATTTCAAATTTCCACAGCCGATATGGAAACCTATTAAACCACGTCCGAATGACCTCAAATTTTGCATACAAGTCATATTCAACATTACGGACCCACTCTAACTTCCAAAATCGTATTCTGGTCCCGATATCAAAAATTCCAGTACCTGCCCAAAATCCCAAAAATTTGACTTTTGCCATTTCAAGCCTAAATGAGCTACGGACCTCCAAAACCCAATCTGAACATGCCCTTAAGCCTAAAATCACCTAACGAAGCTAACGGAATTGACGAAACTCCATTCCGGAGTCATTTTTACACAGTTTTGACTACGGTCTAAATCTTAAGACTTAATCATTCATTTAGGGACTAAGTGTCTCAAAACACTCCAAAAACCAAAACAAAACCTCCCGGCAAGTCACAATAGCAGGAATAGATACGGGAAAAGCAGTAAATAGAGGATCAGGGCTATAAATCTCAAAATGACCAACCAGGTCGTTACACATTTCTTCCCCAAAACATTGGTAAGTGATTCTAAACTAGTTTCTTTTAATTTTTCACTTCATTTTACAAGATTTCAACTTAAAATCTAAAGTTTACATGGTGGAATTAGGGATTTTGGGTAGAAACTAGGGATTTAATAAACTGTAGATTTAGACCTCAAATTGAGGTCGGATTCCAAAACCAATTATATAACCGGGCTCGGGTGTGAATGGGTAATCAGGTTTTTGTCCGAATTTCGAGTTTGGGCTAAGCGGGCCTATGTGTTGTCTTTTGTTGACTTTTTCAATAATGAGCTAAGTTGAATTCTTTAAAATTGTGGGTAGTTCCTAAGGATTTATTTGAATCATTTGGTTGGTAATTTGCTAGATTTTATTGGTGTGGGGGCTTGTTTGAAGGGAAAATCTGTTGTTGAGCTTTGAGTTTGGCCATTGGAGCGAGGTAAGTGTCGTGGTTAACCTTGGCTTGAGGGATTAGCTCTTATTTACTACATGTTTGAATGTTAGGTACGGCGTATAGGTGAGGTGACGAGTACCTATGTGTTGTTGTCGAGTCATAGCATGCGAATAGGTCTTATTCCTGTATTTGTTGCCTTCCGTGATCATATTATCCACGCTTAGACTAGTGAATCGTTATGTTGATCATTCCTATTATGTTTACGGCTTTTGATACTGATTGAGTATTGACCCAAAGTCGAGGTTGGTATTGTGGAACCGAATGTTGAAGTAAGACTTGTTCTTGATAATTCTATCTCCCTTTTGTTGATGTTCATTATTTTGGTGAGGGGGAGTTTTAATGCATGAAGGGTGATGTTGTTCCATGCATTCTGAGTATTAATGCACGAAGGGTGATATCGTGTCATGATTTGTGAGTGTTAATGTACGAAGGGTGATATCGTGCCATATTGTGAGTGTTAATACACGAAGGTTGATACTGTGATGTTTCTGTTGATTCATATGGTGAGGTTGAGAGTAAAAGCATGAAGGATGATGTCGTGCATTTTCCTTTACTGTGTTTACTTGTTCTTATCTGTTCAAGGTATATCGGTTGATCTAGTTCTTATTACTGTTGTGATTCTTGACTTGTGATCTCCTCATCATGTCCCCTCCCTGATATTACTTGTCTCGTCTTTCATTGTTGTTAGTAGTACATATATTGTTAAATTGCACAGGTTTTATTTGTGGGTGTCTTATCTTAGCCTTATCTTAGGCTCGACACTTACCATTATATGGGTTCGATTGTACTGATACTACACTGCACTTTTGTGCAGATTTTGATACTAGCTCAAGTTGATTATGAGGTTAGCTGCTGGATTTATCCTACAGGAGACCCAAGGTAGATCCAGCGGCGTCATCAGAACCTGGAGTCCCCTTCTGGACATTTCCTTTTACTGTTTATTTCATTTAAAAAAATAGTTGTATTTCTTTCAGACAATTACTTGTAGTGAAATCTTAGAAGTTCGTGAATTGTGACTCTAGATCCGGATAGTAGAATATATATATTGAGGTTGTTATGAATTTCCGCTTCCATTTTAACTCGTTATAGCTTAATTGCTGTTAATTATTGAAATGTATAAGAATTGGCTTAATGAATCTCTAACGTTGGCTTGCCTAGCAAGTGAAATGCTAGGCGTCATCACGGTTCCGATAGTAGGAATTTCGGGTCGTGACAGTAGAATGGATCTTCTTACAGCAGGTTATGCGGGAGGTTAGATTCCCTGACAGGTTTATCAGATGGATAATGGAATGTATTAAGACTATCAACTATGCTATTCTTGTGAATGGAGAAACCACATAACCTTCCCATGCTGCCTAGGGTCTTCGACAAGGAGATCCTATCTCAATTCTCTCAGGCATCAGGCTTACAGGCTAATCTAGGAAAAAGCTCAATATATTTTGGTGGGGTAAAGCAAGTTGTGAAGGTCTAGATATTGACACACCTGGTATTTGAAAGTGGAACCTTACCCTTCAATTACCTAGGCATTCCTTTGTGTAGAAAGAAAATAGCTCTCATACAGTGGCAACCATTGATTGAAAAGATCACAGCCAAGATTTCTTCCTAGACTGCTAAAAAGCTATCTTATGTTGATCGTGTGCAGCTGGTCCAATCCGTAATCTTTGGCATACAAGCATACTGGGCTCAATTATTTATCTTACCTGCTAAGGTACTGAAAATGATAGAGGCACTTTGTAGAAGTTATATCTGGTCTGGAACTAACACAATAACCAAGAAGTCCTTAGTAGCATGGGAAAAGATATGTACTCCCAAGTCAGTTGGTAGACTTAATCTCATTAACCTTCTTTTGTGGAACAAAACAACAATTACCAAATCTTGCTGGGACTTAGCACACAAACAGGACAAGCTATGGATAATGTGGATCAATGCATATTATATCAAACAACAGCAGCTACAACAAATGCCAATACCACAACAAGCCAGTTGGATGGTGAGATGAATAATTGGATCTAGAGCAACTCTGCTACAGATACAGAATATAAATGACAACATCAAAAGCATTATTAGACAAATATACCTGCAACTCCTAGGAGATTTACCAAAAGTAAGCTAGAAATGTTTGATTTTCCAGAATACAGCTAGGCCAAAGGCAGTCTTCACTATGTGGTTGTTGCTCCATGGATGATTGCATACTAAAAATAGGCTAGATAGTTGGGGTATAATTGTTACCCCTCAATGTGTTATGTGTCAAGATCAGGATGAATCAAGGGAACACCTCTTTGTTACATGCCCATACACTAGAGAACTTTGGAAGAAAGTAATGACTTGGGTTGAAAGATCACATATGTATACCACTTGTTGGGATCAACATTTTCGGTAGATCATCAAGCAGGGAAAGGGAAATCCAAGAAGGCTAGCATCTTCAAAATGATCTATGCTGAGATTTCGCATGCAATATGGATAGAAGAAATACACATATATTTGAGAAAAGGTATCGAGGGAGTGATGTCCTTGTGCGGGAGATAGCATACATATGCAATGTTAGAATAGTTACTCGAGCTAAGAGCTACTTGTTTTTCAGTTTTGAGATAGTCAACTGAGTTAGCATGACTATGGTTTTGTACGGTTCCTCTTTGGTGATTAATACAAAAGAAAGTTAATTACCAAAGTGAAATGTCGAGACCTTGACAAATTTCCAAGAAAATTTACTTGAATGCAGATGAAGCTTTGCTTTGAATCCTCATCAAAAGAACTATTCAACTATAGGCGCTGCTATTTAAGTAAATTGTCTGTCACTAATAAACAGAACTAAAAAGAAACAATCACTCAAAAACACTTCTTGACGTCATGGTCGTGGAAAGCCAACGAGCCTTTAAGAATCTCTCCGGTTCTCTACCTATAACAGTAGTGAGGCCTACAATGACAAAATCTTTAAGAAGTAAAGCATAAACTCAACCAATTTCATAAATAAATAAAAAAACAATACATCATTTAAATCTTGTTCAATACTCTGTGCAGATAGTCCTCAAAGCAGAATGGAAAAAGAAAGACGAACATAGAAAATAAAAGAACGTTCTAATTTATAAAACATATAATTTCAAAAAGGTTGGAACTTTTCCAAACTAGACATGTCTTTCTAATTAATATATAACTGCGTTGATATTTCAAACTATCCAACATAAAGGAGGTTTAGTTGTTCTGCAATGAAACAAAAGGTGTAAACACTATCTAAGCTGTCTACATATTTTTAACATAAACAAGTAAAATCTTGACAATAAGAAACCATACACAATAAAAGATCACATTGTAGTGCAAGAGTTGAAGCTGTCATCTTCATATGTTGGGACATACCTAGGTGGTGGCAAAGCACCGGAATAATAGTTGGACGCGTACGAGTAATCTGGTGCAATGCTCCTGAATGGATATTGGTGATTGTGGTGTCCCTCATAGCCAGAACTATATTCGGGCAGCGACCTTCTGTGGCTAAAGGGACCACCAATAGAACTATAGCCATGGCCATGGCTATAACTATTACTATAACCATACCCATGACTATTAGAGCCATATCCATGATTATTATAAGAGCCATATCCATCAGCCATATGACTATTGCTCAATAATGGGTGCTTAAGTGTTACCCATTTCACCTCTGCATGGTTACCCCGGCCTGATTTTGACAGTGCCCTCAAGAGGAGGTTTGGATCGACTTCACCATAAATTCTGGCTTCGTCAGATTCTATTGTGACAGAATAAACTCCTACAAGATAATTTAAAACAGAGGGTCAACAATAGAAGAAAAATCAAGTTATATTTACACAGACAGATAACTTAATCGTTTTTATTTTCATCAAAATAATAGTTCCCTTCCATGTAAGAGATGCAGAGTTTGATCAATAGAAATAAAAGCAAACATATTACCGCATATAGAACTCAAAATATTCACTGTCTCCATCTTGCATGCATCGCAACACACGTCCACTTTCAAAATACAACCCTTCAAGAAATAATTAAAGCAAAAACAACTTTCAGCTTTAAACTAACTAAAGCAGTAAATTGCTTTTTAAATGAAAGTGAGACATACCAATTCAGCAAAGGGCTCCATTGAATATAATCAAACGAACTGACAGAGTTGATGAGAAAAGAGAGGACAAATTAACGAGTGGAAACAAGTAGTAGAGGGTGAACTAGTTTGTTTATGACAACGTTCGCCGTGACCAAAATAAGGAATAAATCGGAGAATTATATCAAAGATTTTCTTACCATTTTTATATAACAGAACCAATGACGATGAGTCCGTTGTTATATTGCCATTTCATGGTAAGTACTACGTTCTCTTCGTTTTGAGTAATTTAAATCGAATCTTTACCAAGATTTTATAATATTTTGTGGGTTCTTCAGCTACATGCTTTGCTCTATTTCTTTGTGGAAAATATCAATTCAAGATTTTATTTTTTAACACTTGCGGGGGGGATACTTCCTTATTTAGATCTCTTTAATTTTTTTCCCACTTATTTATGTTTATTTATGTCATTAGCCACCCCCGTCTTTTATCATCGTAGACTTTCAAAATTGTTGTTTTTGAAATTTTTTCTATTAGCAAACAAGAAGTCGAAAGTTTCAAACTTTCAGTAGAATACTCTCATTCTATTCTGTTTGGTCTTTGTTTTATTTTCAATCAATCATTTATCACATCTTGCATGCGGTATCCAGTTTGTTCCATAAATGTGCAAATTGTCTCACTTGTCCACATTTAGATGTATTAGTTAGCGGCGGTATTTGTTAAGGGGATAAAATAATTGCAATCCAAAATTAATTAATTTCATAAGTTGAATCAACTTATATTACGTGGCTACCGCAAATCAACCCTCAAACAAGTTTTATAAAAATCAGATCAAAGACAAACAGACAAGAGGGGTTGCTCTGATGGTAAGCAACTTGTGAGTTCGAGTCTCCCCAAGAGCAAGGTGGGAAGTTCTTGGAGGGAAGGATGTCGGGGTCTATTTGAAGGTAGAGCAGGGGTAAGGTCTAATTTTAGATTCTGAAAAATAAATAACTCTTAGCAATTTAATCGTATATATAGGTTGAGTATGTATTGGTTTCTGTGAGACAACAACAGTTTAACCTTTTCTTTTTGCATGAAGAAGAAATTTAATCATTGCTCAATCTCAACCTACTGGGTGTTTGGTTTTCGACGTGGATAACTCAAAAAACTTTCTGAGCTTAAATTCAATACATTAGCTATGTTAAAAAAATACACATCATTTATAAATTAATTACAAATAAATCTCACGATAACCATTGATCTGCAAAATAGTTACTAACATGCTATCATAGATGAAAATTCATGTAAAAACTCTTTGCATTGTCTGTATATAATTTAAATCTTTCTATAAAAAAAAATCCTTATTCTCTATGTAGGTATCTGTACACTCTCATAATTTCTATTCCTTATTGTCCATGTTTATGCCTACGCTTTCTCATAATTTTACTTCCCCGTGCAAAGCAGGGACCACCATGTACTGTCATAACAAGCTAAAGCGACTATTTTTAACTTCATTTAAGATTTTGACACTAACACTCTATTTGGATCATTGTTAACCATCGTTTTATAATGTATTGTATCGTATTGTATTGTTTAAATACAATGTTTGGATAGATTGTACTATTTACTCTTGTTAAATAATATCTTTTCTGTTTGGTTTGACTGTATCGTATCATAGTGTAACTGATAAGTTTACTAAAATACCCTCAATTATTTTAAATATTAAATTTATCAAGAATTACGATAATTTCAGAAAACTTATTTCTATTAATTTATCACTAATTATGTCTTATAAATAGATTAAGTAATTAAATTCATGCAAATTCTAACAAAATCAATGGAACAATTTAATAATATTAAAAATAATAAAAAGTACATTCTATGCATAATTAGATCATAATAATAACATTAAAAAATAAAATATTAAATACAGAATAATGACGGTGGAAACGAACAAAGACAAATTATGTAAAGAATGACAGAAACTACTCTTGTTGCCAGTTTTGGAAAAAATGGGACTAAGACAAAGTATATAGATTGAAGATTTGGAGTTAAAAAAAAAGTAAAGGATAAAATAGAATTATAGAGTAATAAATAAGGGCATAATTGAAAAGAAAATAGAAAACAATCTCACCATACCAAATCGATTGTTTCAAAAAGTGAGACTTTTCATTGTTTCGGAACAATAAATTTAACAATACAATACAATTAATTTTAACTAAACAATATTGTTTTGAGATAACTGTAATAACTAAAATTTCGTTCAATCAAGACAAAAAATATAGTGACAAATAAAAGTATTTGTATTTCAATAATTTACACGGCTTACAATCTTTGAACAATCTTAAGTTCAAAAGATGTAATCCTCTGATTCTTCTCCTCACGACCGCCAATTCGAGAGCTTTCTTGTTCTTGAATTGATAGACCACTTGTTGTTTGGGATTTGACCACGAATGCGGAGCTAAGCTTTGATCACAAACGTGGAGGATGGAAAACTTACGGCTCACCCTTGGAGATGAAGACTTCTTGCTATGCGGAAGACTCGCGAATCACCACTGTGGAGGAGAGCTTCAATATGTATCTTTTTCTTGTCCCTTTGGCCTTATGGAGACCCCCTATTTATAGTTGTAAACACATATCTTTTTCCTCCAATTTGATTGGCCAACTTGAGTCGTCAAACCTATCACTAAAGTTATGTGATAAGCTTGCACATAATTGGTTGAACCATGTCATTTGATTATTTGGCGACATTTGATTGGTCCTTACATTTGACTTGGCATGCTACATCACTTATGAGCGTGGCGTGATTTTAGTGGCCCTTGATTTGACTTGGCGTGTCATGTCATTTGACACGTGGCATGGATTTTGGGCTTATCATTTGAAGCCCAACAAGATGAACTAGCTCAATTAACTCGGGCTCTTAATTAAATCCATATACGCATATTGGATTTAAATAATAAATTCAATTATTCTAACCCGTAATCATTGTTTGGGCCGATACGTCTTTGAATTTATTATATGGTCCAAATAATTTAATGGACTCAAATTCAAATAAAATTCAATCGTCTACAAATGCCCCCTACTTCAAGTTGCGTCGGTTTGTAGACTTGTCAAACTTCAACGGCGAGGCTTGAAGTACTAATGTTGATAAACTTTTATTTTGTCTGAACCTCAAACTTGACTCCTTGTAAGCCCTTTCCTATTTTGGAAATACAATCTTGTGAATTTACAATATATAGTATTTGGATCGAATTGATTTGGCATTTCGAATTTTCCTTGCGATATTCCAGCCCAATAACTTCATACTTGAGCCCATCAATATTATAGGAAGTCTTTCTTCACTTGAAATTGGAAAATGGAAAGTCGCACCCCTTTTTCGATTAAATTGAAATTAACTTTAAGGAATAGCGACAAATAATAATCTTCTCCTGTAAACTCAATCCTGAAATTTGAGTTCTTCTCAAAGAGTGACAGCTCAATGAAACCACGTTGGAAACGAATCAAAGACTACCTTCGGTGGTCTATATAAGGACTCATTCCGATGCATTATATTCACACCAACTCTTCGAGTCTTTCCTAATAGTCTTTGTGACAGAAATTTCCTGGCAGCTTGGAGAACTTGCAGGAGAAAATTTATAACTTGTTGTAGGAGCACCTAAATCTTAAATGGTTCGTGGAGCTGGAACGCAGACTCGCAGAGCCTCGACATATCCGAAAATCACAATCACGTAGCTCGCAGCTTTGTTCAGGTAATCTCTTCGAAATCAGGTTTTTACTTCGAATTTGCTGATAGTTTCAGATTTGCGCGTCGTCACGAGAAACTTAATAACTTTTTGAAGGGATATCGAAATCACGAACGGTTTGCGGCACTGGAAAGTAGACTCGTGGAGCTTCGACATATCCGAAAATCAAGATCACATAGCCTGTAGATTTTTTCAGGTATTCTCTTCGAAATCAGGTTCTTACTTCGAATTCGCTGATGGTTTCAGATTCGCGCATCGTCACTAGAAACTTAATAACTTTTTGAAGGGATACCGAAATCACAAACGGTTTGCGGCACTGGAAAGTAGACTCGTGGAGCTTCGACATACCTGAAAATCACGACCATAAAGCTAATATATTTATCCAGGTAATATTCTGAAATTCAGAGTAGAGATCCTGCTATATTGCGTCTCTAGATTTGCGCTCGCTCACTAGATAGCTTGTATCTTGACGTAGGGAGCCCGAAATCAAGCACTTCTTGATCCTTTGAAGACTAAACTTTAGAGACTACTTTTACACCAAATACAAACTCTTCAATTCATCGTGTGCTGGTTTCTATGATTTCTTTTAAAGTTAGCTGCAAGATCTGATTTTTTTTTCTGTTTCAGTTTTGTACATGCTTCATGAATTTTAATCTTCTTCCTCAATTCCTTTCATGCAGCATATACAACCTTGACTTCCGGCAATCAAGATGCAATTTCATGACCATAATAATCCGCACCCACATCTTGAAATCACGAGCGACGAACAAAATCAATCCGTCTTTTAGAGTAAACTTTCCACTTGGCTTGTCTTGAAAAGAAGTGGATTTCATACTCTGCTTCTTGCTCACCTTCGTCGTGAACTTCATAGGTGAAGTATTGACATTCATAGCTTCTTTGCTTTCAGACTTGGGTACGAACTTGCCCCACTTCTTGACTTCTTGCTTGTCATTCGCTTTGCGAGGTTCATAAATGGGCAGCCTTTCATTTCCAGCGGAGGCCATGCTCAATTCCATGTCATGGGCACGAGTTGCAAGTTCTTCAAATGTGCCAGGCTTGATACCTTGCAAGATGTAGTGCAATCCCCAATGCATGCCTTGGATGCACATCTCTATGCTTGAAGCTTCACTAAGCATGTCTTTGCAGCTGAGGCTTGCATTCCTCCAATGATTGATAAAGTCGATAACTGGTTCCCCCTTTCGTTGACGAGTGTTTGTAAGTTCTATCATACTCACAGTACGTCTCATACTATAAAAGCGATTGAGGAACTCTTGCTCCAGTTGATCCCAGCTATCGATAGATCCAGCCTCGAGGTCCGTGTACTAGTCAAAAGCATTTCCTTTTAACGAGCGGACAAACTGCTTGATGAGGTAATCTCCATAAGTCCCAGCATTATTGCATGTCTCCACGAAGTACGCAACATGTTGTTTGGGGTTACCTTTACCATCAAACTGTTGGAACTTTGGAGGTTGATAGCCAGCAGGCATCTTCAACATATCGACCCTTACAGTGTGCGGCTTTCTCTTTGATAAGCGGTCATAGGGGAGTTCAGAAAGGATCTGATTGTAGATAGAGACTTCAACCTGTGCGGGGGTAAGGGCGGATGTAGCCAAGTGGATCCGAAAACCAAGGTTCGACTTGCATGTGTTAAGCATATAGTCTGAGTAGCATGATTGGAGCTTCTTATCCGCAAAAGACATCGAAGCTGCGGACCACCAAGTCGAGGCAGAATCATAATCCTTCGGGACGCATAGATAAAACCTTCCTACCACGAACAGACGAGGAGAATGCCCCTTTATCGAGCTAGGTGTCGAGGAGTCTCTTATAAATGAGACTAACTTGGCGGCTTTCCTTGCATGTTGGCTCTGTAAGTTTGTGCTTCCAAATAAGAAGGTCGACCACGTTCGTGCTAGTGTTTTCAAAGTTGCAAGCTTAATGGCTCATGGAGTAAAATTCTCTTTAGCCGTCTCGGTCCTTGCTAGTATATATCGTGGCTTGAGGGAGATCTCCACTTCCAACGACCTGATTGCAAGTGATGTAATTTTTCCCATACACTATGTGTATGGCTGGATGGGAGAGTATTTTGAGACCCACTATCGTGTTAATCACACGCACCGAAGTTTACCCTTATGAAAAATTTCAAGCGAGAAGATGACTAAATATTTCAACCTTTCTGATGCTCGAAGTTTGTTCCAACGTGATGATGCACTTCAACTCCACCATTTGGCATTGCTGCGCGGTAAAGAGTTACACTTTACAAACAATGGCAAACTTTCAGATTCGTTCAGCGAATTTTTCATATCTCTTCGCTCTAGTATCTCACCCTTAGGCATGATGCTACTTTTATCGTGGAGTCCTACAACCCTTACAGATTTAGTAGGCAGTTTGGTTTTTGCCAAGACATCCCTGGAGATCTTATGGATCAGCCCTATGATGGTACGTTGTAGGCACTAGTGCAACTTTGGGATTCATCTACACGTCTTGGCACCTCCTCGAAATTCATTGTGCCAGTACGTCCGGTAAAAGATGTGCCTTTAATGACTCGTGAGTATAGAGACTGGTGGCCAATACACCAACTAGATCTTTCAAAAAAAAGCCCTCATATTGTTTCGACAAGTCCAAGGCAAGATCAAGTGCATGTGCGATCCAAAGGGGTCCCGAGTCGACTGAAAGTAAAGCTACCTTCTCCTTCTTCCAAGCCTAAGACGAAGTCAAATGACCTTCCGCAAGCAGCCCAGACACTTTCCACGTCCAAAGTCGTGAAGGATGTGGATGCACCGGCGAAAAAGAAAGTTAGGCGACTTTCATTGGCCTTAAAGACAACTACTACTGCCCCCAAGGTATCCAGCGACTCTTGCAAAAGGAAGGAGCACCCAGTTTCATCAAACCAGGGTAGTGATAGAGAGCCCAGCCTTGTGCCACTTTGTGAAGAGAAAAATCATCTTCCCGTTTCGTCAAATGGTATTGGAGATATTACTACAGCTTCCAATCCAGTAGAGAGTGAATCCAGCGAAGACCACCATTGGAACCATCCGAACAAGAAGGCGAAGGAGTTGGGTGACGACTGTTGTAGTATTGTTGTCTTAGATACCATAATTATTGAGGATGATGCCTTTGTGGATGAGGATACGGGCTTAACAATGCCATTCCCTGAATTACCAGAACAAGTAGAGTTCTTCCTGTTTGTATTCCTGTTAGTTTTTTTTTTTTCTTTTTCTCTTTTTTTTGAATACTAATAGCTTTTTTTTTCTTCTTCTATATATATTCTTTTTTAGTCGGATCTTCAAGAATTATGCAATGATGAGCTTGGGAGTGACATTATTGAGGATTGCTTTGCCGACATAGATGATCTTGGTATGACCGCAAAGAGCTCCCACAAGTCACCAAATGGTTCTAAGGATCATGGTATGGGTGGAGCTTCTTTGGTGGAGTTAATTCCACCTAGAAAGCCATATTCTTCTTCTCCGGTTTATAGAAAGTTTATCCAACCAGCTGTGATGAGTGAATCTGCGGCTGCTACAGTTGAGGTCATACACCCGAAATCATTCAGGCCTTCCTTATGGCTATTGCAGCCTGGTGCTTCAAGCAAAGAGCCACATGAGACTATTTGTCGTGACAAATCAACTTTTGTTTCTGTGATGTGACGTGGATTGTGCGAGTGGATCAAGGAGTTCTCTGTAGATTCCACGGACAGCTTTATGAAGTTGGAGGAAAGTATTAGTTTGACTCTTACGGAGATACGAAGAGAGAATATCATTGATATTTCTACTTTAGAGGATCTAGTCGAAGCTTTCTTCAAGACTTATGCAGAGTATGATGCTTT
This sequence comes from Nicotiana glauca, assembly GCA_026770625.1. Classification (NCBI taxonomy): domain Eukaryota; kingdom Viridiplantae; phylum Streptophyta; class Magnoliopsida; order Solanales; family Solanaceae; genus Nicotiana; species Nicotiana glauca. The sequence continues at coordinate 47,645 of MU735891.1, forward strand.
AAAATCATCCAAGATGAGTAAAGAATTACACCAAGATTCACTCTCTAATGCACAACAACGCCTCGATGATGCGAAGTTGGAATATGGGAAGGCAAATGAGTCAGCTGAAAGACTTCAAGTGGCTCTTGCGGGTGTCGAGACACAATTAGCAGCCCTGACCTCTAAAAAGAAAAAGATCATCGTGCTCCTGAATAAACAGCAAGAGAAGCTTTCCAAAAGTCAACAAGAAATCACCGTTACCGAAGGCGAGATTTATACCATTGAGGCGAACGTTCCGTTATCGGATGATGAAGCAGAGAAACTGTCCCTCTTGAAAGATGCAGTTAAAACGAGTCTCCAGCAAATCCTTAGCTTCAAACCTTCTCCATAGCTTTAGATTTTTTTTATTTTTTTATTAGGATCTCCTGCCTCTTTCCCTTCTTTTTTTTTAGACGGATATCATGTATTGATATTTATTTTCTTAGAGCAATAAAAGTACTTTCTTTTTATTTGCACTGTCTCATTGAATTTTGAGTTTCCTGTGAATCATGGAATGGATGAATTATACAAGTATATCGAGGTTAATCGAGAAAAACTAACTGGTGTCATAGTTCTAAAACAGTTTATTTCTAAAACATATGACGCTCAGATTCTTTGCTTGGACGATTCTCCGTCTTTACACTTTTGTATAATTTCCGTTTTTTGGTGTGTTGCTGGTCAGAGTTGCACCCTATGTTTGTTAATCGTTGCTTCCTGATCTGCTATCATTGCACGACCAAAGTTGCTTTTCAGATTCTTTGCTCCGTTGTTGGAGACATTACCGAATGAAACGCTGCTGCACTTTTTAGCGTCGCAATACTTGAGCTCGATTACACGTCTTTTGGCTTGAAACACTGCTGCACTTTTTATGCTTCTCAGAAGAATTCCCCTTTTTTTTAATAGTTCAGTTCCCACTGCATTGGAAAAGTTATTTTTTTTTTGTTGTTGTTGCAACCAGCTACTCATGGAGGCTTCAGTCGAATGACCATTCCCAAACGCGAGCCATGGACTCTATTCGGTGACAAACATATTTAGGTGACTCTTTACTGGATGCACGTATTTGATGACTTCTTAACTGGACGACTTGCTCACATGTTCTTTAGGGACTTCGCAGTGCATCCGTTTGTATTGAAAGCCTACACCAAGTTCAGAAAATAGTACACAGCAAAGACTTCATGATATGATGCTGGAGAGGCGGTGAATATCGCGTGTGGCAGAGTTATTTTCTATTACAACATGTGTCATTTACTTCCTGCGCCTTGAAATTCTTTCCGCGTTGGTCCGAGCTGATTCCTGAGGTTAATCTCTAAGTCAGATTTCAGATCAAAATTCCTTCTGTATTAGTTGCAGTAATTTCTTGAATTGGTTTTAACTGTAGTAATTTTACAGGTTTGCATACTCTCAGCGTAGAACATCATATCCCGAGCTAGGAGTGTCGGAATTCTGATCCGTCTGTGCTGTTAGGAAGTAAACCTAGAGACCTTCAATATGTATGCATTTCATATTAGGACTCCTTCGGGGCTGTCAACAGAAAATTCTCGAAGTCGACCTTACTGCAGTAAACTTTCAAACTCGTATACTTTCAGCGAAGAACAATGTATCTTGAGCTAGGGGAATCGGAATTGCAGTCCGTTTGCTCCGTTAGAAAGTAAACTTAGAGACCTACAATGCATATGAATTTCATAGAAAAACTCCTTTTAGGCTGTCAACAGAAAAAAAAAATTTGAAGTCGGCCTAACCGCAGCAAACTTTCCAATTCGCGTACTTTCAGCGAAAAAATAATGTATCTTGAGCTAGATTAATCGGAATTGAAATCCGTTTGCTCCGTTAGAAAGCACACTTACAACTCATACGATTTTCATAGCAAAACTCCTTTCGGACTGTCAACAGAATTTTTTGAAGTTGGCCTAACCGCAGTGAACTTTCCGATTCGCGTACTTTCAGCGAAAAATAATGTATCTTGAGCTAGGAGAATCGGAATTGAAATCTGTTTGCTCTGTTAGAAATTACACTCAGAGGCTTACAACTCATACGATTTTCATAGCAAAACTCCTTTCGAGCTGTCAACAGAAAATTCTTAAAGTTGGCCTAACCGCAGTAAGCTTTCGAACTCGTGTACTTTCTTTTGTATGGTGAATCCGAATTGCAATATGTCTGGTCCTTTGGCATCTTACCTTTGAAATCCATGGTCATGCCGAAGATGAAGACCGGGTTCATCCTTGAAGAGCGAGCATGTGGCACCTCTCATCGGATTGGCGCGGAAGAGGCTTGGAGTTGGAGCAACTGTATTCTTCTATGCAAGCGCGCATGTGGCGAAACTCATGATTCTTGCAGATTGGCGCAGAACAGGCTTGGAGTTGGCCTTTCCAACTTTGGCGAGCAAGCACTCGGTGCATCTCTGCTACTTTGACTTCATAGCATTTCATGCTTGCATTGAAAAAAATGTATCTCGACCTAGGAGTGTCCAAACTGCAATCCGCTTGGTTCTGCAGAATCATAACTTGCAACAGGACAAGTCGGAATGAACTTTTGAAGGTTCTGCATAAGTCTATCATTTTGGCTTCATAGTACTGCATGCTGTCATTAGAACGCACATATCTCAAGCTAGGAACGTCCAAATCGCTAGCGGTCTGAGCCACTGGAAATAAGACTCAGAGATAAGGAAATCTCCAAAACATCATGGAAGGATTCCTAGCAGATTAGCCCCAACAATATTTTGAAATTCGCCCATCTGTCTGCCGAACTCGCTATTCAGCTTTGTGCGCACTCGTGGAAAAAATTCTTATCTCGATCTACGAATGTCTGGAATCGCAAGTCATATGTACCATTGGAAAGAAAACCACAGTTTTTGCAACTCTTGAAGATGTCATGGACGAACTCCTTTCGGATTGACCGCAACAGTAGTTTGAAATTGCTCCTAACGTCTGCCGCACTTGCAATCCAACTTCGTGCACTATTGTAGAAAACTTCATATCTCAAGCTAAGTGTTTCGGAATCCCGAGACATCTGCACCATCGGAAAGGTAAGTTCGAGACCTACAACACCAGAAAATTTCACAGCAGGATTCCCTTCAGAATGGATGCGATAACATTCTGAAGTTGCTCCTGATGTCTGCCATGCTGCTTTTCTGCTTTGCGCGCTCCAGTAGAAAAATTCATATCTCGAGGTAGGAATCTCCAAATTGCGATCCGTTTGAGCCTTTAGAAAGTAAACTCAGATATCTACAACGCATATTAATTTCATGGCATAACTCCTTTCGGGATATAAACAGAAAATTCTCAAATCCACCTAACTGCAGTAAACTTTCAGATTCATGTAGTTCCGGCGAAAAAAATCGTATCTTGAGCTAAGAACATCGAAATCATGAACCATTTGTGCCAATGGAAAGAAGACTCAGATATAAGAAAATTCTCAAAATATCACAGAAGTACTCCTTCTAGATTGGCCGCAGTAATCTCTTGAAATTGATCTAGACGTTTTCCTTGCTGCTTTTCAGCTTTGCGCGCTCCAGTAGAAAAATTTATATCTCGAGCTAGGAATCTCCAAATTGCGATCCGTTTGCGCCGTTAGAAAGTAAACTCATAGCTCTGAATTGCATATGAATTTCATGCCAGGAATCCTTTAGGGATGGAAACAGAAAAATCTTGAAAGTCGAACTGACCGCAGGGAACTTTCAGGTTTGCGTGCTTTCGGCAAGAAAAACCGTATCTTGAACTAGGAGCGTCGAAATCACCAACATTTTGATCCTATGAAATTCGGACACCGAGAACTATAATATTGTTGAAGATAAAGGATCCATTCATTCTTAGCTAGCCTAACAAATATTTTTGAAATTGATTCTACAGCCTTGTAATGGATTTGGATATCATCGCGAATCTTATCTCCTTGTTTATTTCTTTTGCAGACTTGCGAAGGGGCTCAAAATGTCTCAGTGTCAGATAAAGAAGGTACACAAGATGTGGACATTTTGATGTTTCGATCAATAATCGACGAGCAAAATCTTCATGCAAAGGACGAACTTGTTGCAGAGAGACTATCATGTGGAAGTACTCATTTCCCAAAAGTTGTATATACTTGAAGTTTTGATATCCGTTAAGCTTGCCCAAGGTGCTCACTAATAATGGAACTTTTGAGAGTTAGGTACATGCTCATGTATGGGAACTTCAAAAAAGAAGAAGTAGACCATTGCGCTCACAACTCAACAACAAGACACATAGTTAAAAAAATTATAAAAGCTGCTAATGTCATGGGCACGCCATCAAGGATGATCCATCATATGGAGATGTCACTAATGAGTTGGCAACCATGCTTATCTTTCGATCGTTTACATAACTTTAGATTCCTTGTATAGGATGATGTCTCATTCTGCTTTTAACATTGATGTACATAACTCTTTCAATATTGAAGTAATGAAATATCTTTTATGTCCTGGCACCAAATTGTCCTCTTTTCCTCAATTAAATATTCCTTTAAATTTGAAAGAATTAATATGATGATCCCATGATGCCAAACCTTCTTTTTTTTTAAACTCATGTGACTGAACCTAGAATGAAAGTCTAAGTTGCCTACGTACCTCGGTGAAGAGGATCAAGTCATAACGTAGTTCAGAGGGATGAGTTTTTTTTTGTGTCCTAATTTTTGCCTAGGCCGCCTCTTGCGAGGTTTTCAACCTAGCGGACTTTTTTTTTTGGCCGTACACAATTTAGACTCATGCGGGCCAGAAGTGTAGCAACGTGCAGTTTAAGCTTATGCATCAAGGAGCGTCATGACTTGCAGTTTAGACTCGTACATCGAGGAGCATTGCAACTTCAAGGATAGTACTTCTTTAAAAACTTGCCATTGATAGGGCCGATTCTCATGCCATCTTCATCAACCAGCTTGTAAGCCCCACTTGAGTAAGCTTCTTGTACAACATATGGCCCATCCCATTTTGAAGTAAACTTCCCTACAGGTTTATGGGAAGTAATTATGGATCTTCGTACGGCAAAGACTTGATCTCCTACTTGAAAGGATCTCGGGCGAACTTTTTTATTGAAGGCGCGAGACAATCGAGCTTGATAAGATTCAAGACTCTGTTAAGCTTCCAATCTCTTCTCATCAAGAGCCTCCAACTCTGCTAATCGAAGTTGAGCATTTTCTTCATCAATGATCTCTTCTTGAATAGCCAGTCGTAATGAAGGTATTTGACGCTCAAGTGGCAAGACGTCTTCGACTCCATAACCGAGTGAATAAGGAGTTGCTTGTGTTAGCGTGCGGTGAGTCGTCCTATATGCCTATAGAGCTTCTTCCATACGGTCATTCCAATCTCGTTTGGATTTGGAGACGACTTTCTTTAGCAGATTACATAGAGTTTTGTTGAATGCCTCAGCTAGACCATTGGTGGCAGCATTGTACATCGAAGAGTTACGTTGCTTGAAGCCAAAGAGATCACAAACCTTATTCATCAACCTATTATCGAATGGCTTTCCATTATCCGTTATTATGTAACGAGGAATGCCAAAGCGATAAATAATGTTTACTCGGTTGAAATTTGCAACATTTTCCTTCTTTACTTCCTTAAGAGCAACAGCTTCAGCCCATTTTGAGAAGTAGTCAGTTGCGGCCAGGATGTATAGGTGCCCACCAGAGGACTTTGGCAGTGGTCCAACAACATCCAATCCCCAAGCGTCAAACGGCCAGGATGCCACAGTGGATGCAACACTTCAGGAGGTTGATGAATAAAATTCGCATGGAATTGACAAGCCTTGCATCTTCGAGCGTAGTCCAAGCAATC
>MU735895.1:2966-22380 GCA_026770625.1 Nicotiana glauca
TTTAGGGGTCCAATGGACTTTATTCGAGGTGTTCTCGGTTGAGAACACTTCGATTAAGGTCTATTCGACCTCAAAAGTGGACAAGCCCGAGTTCGAACCTGGGTCGCTTGATTCCTAAGGTATTCGTTTCTCTCTTTCATTCTATACTCCTATTCTTATGTGTTTTACATGTTTATTTGGTTCGTTTATTTCTAGATTTTTTCTAAGCATTTTTCGTTCATCCCCACAGACCTTTTATTCGGTCATTTTTCTTTCTGCGCGACTGGTCATTGATTAACTGTAGTTGCTGTGATTGCCTTGTATGTTTAGTTCATTTAAGGTCGTTAAACAGTTAATTCGAATTCTTGATCCCCTGAAGTCTGCCCGTTAAAGCTGTAATAAGTAAATTCATAGGTCGAGTATTCGTTATCAATTATATGTATTATAATCGATTAAATAAATATCGTCGATTAGTTATATGGGTTTGTTGTGTTAGGGCAATAGGACAGTGATATTATTACAACAACAACAACAACAACCCAGTATAATCCCACAAGTGGGGTCTGGGGAGGGTAATATGTACGCAGACCTTACCCCTACCCCGGAGGGCAGAGAGGCTGTTTCCAGGAGACCCTCAGCTCAAGAGGACAGTGATATTATTGATCCTGTTAATTTGGTCCAAGACCACTGTTGAATTGAAGTCAGTGGTTGTAGTTGTTTAATTTGTGCTTAGGAAATGAATTGGATATAGCTGTTAGCATTAGGAAACCAGAAGTTAGCATTTTAGGATTTAAAATTGCCCTGCCCATAAACTAGACTAGTGGAACCTGCTGTATAGCAGGGTGCCACCAGTTTTCTGCAGTCCAGCAGCTTAAAATAATAGGTCCCATACTTGGACAATTAAAAAGGGAAGTGGGGAAAACAGAATAAGATGGGCTGCCAGTTCAGTTAAATGTTTTTTTTTTAAAAAAAGTGGAGGCTGTTAGTTGGCTATATAAGAATAGATGCTGGCATTAGGAAGGGGGTTTTTTTTTTTCGGATTGAATTTTGAAAAGAGAGGATAGAGTTCAGAAAAGAGAAGACAGCTGAAAACCTGAGAAAAATCTACTGTTTTATTGATATTCCTTGAGTGTTTTACTGGTTCGATCTCAAAGAATCAGTTCTGATTTACTGTTTCATTGAGCACATTGTTGAGTCTCAAGGGTTGTTTTGCTGGTGATAGTAAAAGGGGTCTGTTTGTTTCGATTCATTCTAAACTATTTTGGTTGCAAGTTTCTTTCGGGTTTGCTTCCTTTATCTCTGGGTTGATAATCGAGGTCTATACGGGTTTCGAAACTGGTTTTCCAAGCGATTATGAATCCTCCTGTTGCTATTAATTGTTGTGTTGGGTTGCAGTTGCATTACTGCATTACTGCTGCTGTTGATACTCCCTTTTTTATTCTCAAATATCAGGTACAAAAATTGCATCCCTGACTGATTATGAGCTGAAAAATGTGTGCAAATAAAGTATATGAAGAATGAAGCTGAAGTTTGATTTAGTTCATGTCTAATTTCTGTTTATTGATTGTAATGATTGGACTGTGTTAAACCCCTGCTTTTGAACCTGTGCGAGCATCACGGATTGAATATTAGTGTAGTTGGCCTAAATTTATAACTAATTGTGGTTAATTTCCTTTTACTTCACGCGCTAGTGTGATCAATTAGGTTAACCCAGTAGGTTTGATATCAATATTAGTAGTTAATAGTTGGAAACTAGGATTTAAGCATGGTTCTCATATAGTGTCATACATTTAAACATTTGTAATCGATTGGACTGTGAATTGTATTCGTGTAAGCCACTTCAGTTACTATTTTATTATGAGCATTGGTTAAAAAATGGATTAAGAGTGAGTTTTGAACTTTGAATTAAACCAAATGTGCATATAAATCTTTTAGTGGGTTTGGATTTCAGTGTTTCCTTATGATTAGCTAAGTATACTGTACGTAGGACATTTTAAGCATGAGAATAACTTTTGGTTAAAACTTGTAAGTAGGTGGGAGTTTCGTTAATAGATTTTCATTTCAATTTTCAATACTAAAAGTGCATGAGTTAGCTCTAATGGGTTAAGTGGAATGAATACAAAACAAATAAAGAAAAGACCAATTCCTCATTAATATTTATTTGGATATTGTAATGGACCTGTTGACTAATTAGGCCTTCTTCTTTTTATTAGAGACGGGACTAAGTCGAAAATTGTAGTTTGCTTTAGGATTACCTTTAATAATATAAATGAGACGAGCCTCGCCAAATCAAATATACAACTGCGGGGCCCTCAATAATAGCTCGTAAATACTTAGACTTGGAAAGACTGTTTAGTAAATATCACGGTCTTTTCCCAAAGTTAATAAATGCGTAGAAGCTTTAGGCGCGAATGATAATTATATTATTTTCTTAAACTTGGGTGCACATTTATGTGACCAAAATTCAAATCTCGGCGAAGTCGAAATGTGTTAAAGGCCACAGGCGTACTGGTGCGGTGTGGTCCGAAGTACATTTTCACGACGTTGCAAGTCTTATAAAATAATGATAGCAAAAGCGGTTAAAAGTTAAAGTTTGCAAACAAGTTCGTAATTGTAATAAATCAGATAATTAAGCCAAATATGATAGTTGAGCGACCGTGCTAGAACCACGGAACTCGGGAGTGCCTAACACCTTCTCCCGGGTTAACNACAAAAGCGGTTAAAAGTTAAAGTTTGCACACAAGTTCGTAATTGTAATAAATCAGATAATTAAGCCAAATATGACAGTTGAGCGACCATGCTAGAACCACGGAACTCGGGAGTGCCTAACACCTTCTCCGGGTTTAACAGAATTCCTTATCCGGATTTCTGGTTCGCGGACTGTAATACAGAGTCAATCTCTTCCTCGATTCGGGATTCAACCGGTGACTTGGGACACCATAAATCTCCTAAGTGGCGACTCTGAAATTAAATAAATGAATCCCATTTCGATTGTCCTTTAATTGGAAAAACTCCCTTTACCACGCCCCTCGCAGGGTGCGGTAGCGCCAAAAGGAGGTGTGACAGTTCCTTGAAAAGTGGAACTTATCCCGTAAGTCTTCTCCTTCGTGGGTGTTTGCTATTTCCTTTTGTCCTTTGTCTAATTGCATGCATCTAACATTTTGTAGTGGTCTCCCAAGTCCCTAATGCAATCCCCCATTTCAAGGAGTGGATCGAGGGGATTTGTAAACAAATGTCCTGCTTTGAGCGCGAATGGCCGAAAGCTCTCGAGGGGTAAATGGGAGGCCCGTTCCCATGGTATTTCTTCTGCCCGTGCAACTGCATTTATATTCCTAACATTTATATTTTCTAAGTCTTTTTCCGTTCACAGGTTTGCCCAAGACAACCGATATTTGGTCATTGGATGAGGATGAGGCCCTGCACTCGCTTGCTGAACCCTCCATTCTGGGGCAGCCCGAAGCTACCGTAAAGGAGGAGAAAAAGAAAAAGAGGAAATCCTCTGGCTCCCCGGATATCGCAGTGATGAAGAAGAGGGTTTCAGTCTGGGTCCGGAAAAGCAACAAAAGGAACACCAAAGCTAGGGTACCAGACCTTGATTCCCTCTTCCGCCTCAGGGATTATCCTGAGGATGACGATCTTGAGTTCATTGCTCATGGTTCAGCCATCGACGAGGGAGAGTAGGCGATGACCGGGGAAGGTGGCCGAGATCTCGATTCCCCTTTTGCTCGGGAATAGAAGGAGAATTAGAGGTGACGACCTCTCGAGAAGCCCCTCCTACCCTGAAGGAGGTAGTCAGTGTCATCAATATTGCAGAGATGTCATCCCACACATAGTCCATGTTTGAAGAGGCTCATGCTAGTAAAGAGAAATCAAATGAGATGGTGTGGGGCCCAAATGATGCCCTCAACGTGTTCTTCGACTGCGTGGACATGAGCGAGCTGGAGAATTACTCCGGGCTTGGTCACCTGGAGGTCCCAAATAAAGACGTATTATCGGGAGCGAGCGATCTGAGCTCGAGCCCGAAGCTGGTGAGGCAATTCCTTGCCCCGAGGGTGGTTCTGACCGCAAGAGAACGATCGTTCTTACTATCCCAGTGGATGCCTTGGCGATGTCCGCTACCTTTATTGCCTGGTGATCGAGGAGAACCAGGCAAAGATAAATGAGGTAGGCACATCGAGCCTCTTCAACGAAGGGCAACATGCACTGATCTCGGTAAGACGTATGTTATTTGTATCCTTTGTGAATTTCTCTTAGTTTTAGCATGTAATGATGATCTCATTGTTTTTCAGACTTTGGTGCTTCATCATGAAAGCTTCCTTCGATCCCGCTTGTAAATCATCCAGCTCGAGTTCGAGCTCAAAGAGCAGGTCCAGAATAAAGAAATGTACAAGGCTCTCAATGGACAACAAGACGAGGCCCTTAAGCACATCCCAATTCTTAGAGTCAAGCTGGAAAAGGCACAGAAGGAGGCCTCGTCCGTGAAATAGGAGCATGCCTAACTGGTAGAGAAGGTAAAGATCTTTGAGGCTAAAACAAGAAGCTACTTGTGTTGAATAATGACACAACTTCGCAGGTCTAAGAGAATATAGACTTGATTGACCAGCTTCGGGGCGAGATGGATTAAGTTAAGACCATGGCCGAGGCAATGAAGGCCTGGATGGTCCTGCTGGCTTCAGAAAAGGAGGTCACAGAAGAGGAGCTGACATTGATCAAGGACCAGCTTCGAGTGGCGAAACAAAGTTTTCTTTCATTGTTTTATATGTAGGGTACATAATCGGAGGTGCATAAGCCTTGTGCCGTTGCTAGAATGGGCTACATGGGCACGATTTATATGACTGTTTGACCCTTACAATGAATCCTAATATCAAGCCTTGATTTTTCGCATATAAAATTTTCCCTTGCTAAGGATCTTAACCTAGGGGTAATGGCCCCCAGTAATTGAGGCCAAACTTGTGAGGGCTCGGATACTATAGACGATGATCAATTTCAATTTAAGGCCGATCTTCAAAAACTAAGGCAACATATTTTATTGTTACCTCGTTAAACACTTGTCAAAAAACCTGCTTCAGGACAAAATCGGTTCAAGGTAAAAAGTGTACAACATGTGCTCTCGGACCTAATAGTCATATTTTCCCCTGACTGAGTACCTATATACATTAGTCCGTAATGTAATTAAATTAAAAAAGGAATTAAGTTCGTACCTTAGAAGTAGTACTTCTTTAAACTATTCCACATTTAAGTTATTCGATAGTTGTACACCATTTCCTGATTCGAGTTTATACAAACCTTTGCCAGTTATTCCGATGACTCTATATGTTCTTTCCCAATTTGGGACCAGTTTTCCTTTCGTTGGGTTCCTATTGTGTGGTGTTACATTTCTCAATACTAAATCCCTGACTTGAAAATGTCAGAGGTTGGCTCTTTGATTTTAGTACCTCCCTACTCGTTGTTTTTGGGTGGACAACCGAACCAGGGCACCTTCCCGCCTTCCGTCCTATAATTCAGGCTCGTGATCATGGCCTCGCCGTTTGACACTTCCATAGCATACTAGAACCTGAGGCTCGGTTCCCCTACCTCGGCTAGTATTAAGCTTCTACTCCATAGACTAGAGAGAATAGGGTCGCCCCAGCACTCGACTTCGAAGTCGTACGGTACGCCCATAGGACTTCGAGCAAGATTTCCTTCCACTTTTCTTTTGAACTGGTCAATCTCATTTTTAGATTTTGGAGTATAGTTTTGTTCATCGATTATTCTTGCACGTTCCCTCTAGGGTGGTAGGATGTTGATAATACCTTCTTGATCTTATACAATAACAATAACAACAACATACCTAGTATTATCTCACAACTTCCTTGATTTTGTGGTCTTTGAAAAACTTACTTAACTTGCTGGCGATGAACTATTTTCCATTGTCGCAAATGATCTCGGCCGGTATCCCAAATTGACATATTATGATCTCCCGAGCTTTTCAAATGCTTGGGCCTCGACCCATTTGAAAAAATAATTGGCCATGAATAGTATGTATTGGACCTAAATGGGTACCCATGACAGGGAACTGATGATATCTATTCCCCACTTCATAAATGACAATGGTGACAGGATCGGGTGCAGCATCTTTCCCGGTTGATGAATTATCGGGTCATGTCTTTTGCATTCATCGCATTTTTGTATGAAGTCTTTTGCATCCTTCTCCATCTCATTACAGTAGTAGCCGGCTCTAATTAGCTTTCAAACTAAGGATTCTGCCCCTGAATGGTTGCCGCAAGTGACCTCGTGGACCTCTCTCGTGGCGTATTCGGTCTCTCCCAAACCTAAGAATCTAGCCAGTGCGTCGAAAAAGGATCTTATAAACAATTTCCCTTCGACTAAGCTAAATCTTGTAGCTTTGTTGTGCAAGGCTCTCGATTCCTTGGGATCCGATAGAAATTTCCTATCTTTAGGTAGTCTATATATTTGTTTCTCCAATCCCAAGTCAAACTTGTCTAATTTACTTCAGCGTGACCTTCTTCTACCACCAAGTTGATTAGTTGCAACACTGCCCTCGATCTGAATTCTTCGGAGTCGACAGACGACCCTAAGTTGGCCAGTACATCAACCTTACTATTTTGATCGCGAGGTACCTACTGTAGAGTCCATTCCTTGAATTGGTGAAGGGTTGCCAACGATTTGTCTAAGTACCTCCGCATCCATTAATCCTTTATTTTGAATGCTCCATTGACTTGATTTATGATGAGTATGGAATCAGATTTGGCTTCAATCACTTCGGCCCCGAGACTCTTAGCCAATTCTGCACCTACAATCATAGCTTCATACTCGGCTTCATTATTAGTCAATTTTTACAATTCTAATAAGCTGTCTAATTACGTTGCCCGCAAGTGGTTTTAACATGATACCGAGCCTGGACATTTTTGCATTAGATGCACCGCCTATGAATAGGGCCCAAATTTCCGAAATAGTCTCCGAGGCGAGCAGAAATTCCCTTTTGACCTTGGTTATTAAGCCCAGCGTAATGTCGTCCACGAAGTCTGCCAAAATCTGATTTTATGGAAGTCCAAAGTTGGTACTTGATATCGTACCCGCTAATTTTCACGGCATATTTGGCTAGCCAGCCAAGAGTTCGAGCTTATACATGATATTCCTCAGCGGTCAAGAGGTTACGATACTTATGGAATGACGTTAAAAGCACGATTTTAGTTTCCTAGAAGCTCTTAGCAAGGCAAACACTAACTTTTCTAGGTGAGGATACCCTGTTTTTGCATCGCCTAGGGTTCTACTAACATAATAAATAGGAAATTATGTACCTTCTTCTTCCTGGACTAATATTCCACTTACCGCTACCTCGGAAACCGCCAAGTAGAGGTACAACCGTCTGTCTGCCTTCGGAGTGTGGAGCAAAGGGGGGCTCGACATGTATCGCTTGAGTTCTTTCAAAGCTTGCTGTCATTCCATACTCCAAGAAAAAATATTCTTTTTTTTCAATAGTGAGAAGTAATGATGGCTCTTGTCCGATGACCTCGAGATGAATTGGTGCAATGCGCCTATACGCCCGGTCAGTCTTTGAATCACCTTGAGGTTGTCAACTACAGTGATATCCTCTATAGTCATTTTTTTATCTGGATTGATCTCTATCCCCCGATTAGATACCATAAAACTGATGAATTTTCTCTAACCGACTCGAAATGCACACTTTTTCAAGTTAAGCTTCAAGTTGTACTTTCTTAGTATGTCGAAGCTTTCCTACAAATGTTTCAAATGGTCCTCTGCCCGCAGGGACTTGACCAACATATCATCAATATAAACTTCCATTTACTTCCATATTTGTTCTTCGAATATCTGGTTTACTAGGCATTCACATATGGCATCGACATTCTTTAATCCGAACAACATTACGTTATGGCAGTAGGTTTATTGATCGTCCGGGTCCATCCGAATTTGTTTCTACCCAGAGTAGGAGTCCAGAAAACTAAGTATCTCGTGCACAACCGTATGGAAAGAATCCTTCGCGCATGATTTATTTAGATCCTTATAATCCTCACACATCCTTAGTTTATTTCCCTTTTTAGGTACTATCACTACGTTAGATAACCAATCTAGGTATTTAACTTCCCGGATAGATCCTATTTTTAGAAGTTTGGATACCTTATCCTTGATGAACATGTGTTTGATCTCGGATTGTGTTCTTCTCTTCTGCTTAACCGTATAGAACTTCGGGTCCAAACTTAGCTTGTGAGTGGTTACCTCCGTAGGATCCCTATCATGTCAAGATGGGACCAAGCAAAATAGTCGGCGTTAGCTTTAAGAATATTAATGAGTTTTTTCTTAAGCTCGAGGGTTAACCCCGTACGTAGGTATACCTTTTAATACGGTATAATCTTGATTAATATAACTTGACCCAACTTTTCAAGCGTTGATTTAGTGGCATCGGTGTCATCGGAAGCTGTGAATGATCTCGGGGCGCTATAATCATCCTTATCGTCTGCTCCTTGTTCTTCCTGTTTCTTCGATTCGGATGAGGCCAGTATCATTGATTGCTATTTAATCTCTTATTTTTTGGTCAGTTCTACGCTCCTCAATAGTGAAACTGCAGGCACCGGGATCACTTCATCGATAACAAATATTTTTCTTGTGACCGCCTGTTCTCTGTAGATTGTTTTAACTCCCCCGGTGTGGCAAAATTCAACGCCTAGTGTAAGGTCGAAGGTACTGCCCTCATGTTGTGGACCCATGACCTTCCGAATAAAGATTTTGTACCTTATATCCCCTTTGATCACATAGAACTTCATTTCTTGGATTGTCCTGGTAGTGAGTACCAGCAAAGTTATCTCTCCTTTCGTGGTCTCACACGCCATGTTGAATCCATTCTTCTACCGGAATGTCGGTCGTTTAATCCTATAAACCCAGTTGCTCTGTGAACCTTGATCTGAAGATATTGGTCGAGCTACCAAAATCAATCAAAACACATTTAACCCGAGATTTATTGATAAGTACAGATATTACCAGTGCAACATTGTGAGGTTATACAATGTCCTCGACATCTTTGTCGTTGAGAGATATAGCTCCTTTCGGAACATAATCCCGGGTGCATTATTCCCTCGTAATGGAAATTTAGTATGTTTTATCATTGGCCCTTGGGGGACTTTGAATCCCCCAATGATCATGTTGATCACGGGCTGAAGCTCCTCTTGATCGGCATGTTTGTTGGCGTCCCTATTTCTGAAATGGTTTTTGCCTCGCTCACTTAGGAATTCTCGGAGGTACCCATTGTAGAACAGTTGAGCAACTTCTTCTCGTAGTTTTCAACAATCTTTGGTACTGTGACCATGAGTGCAGTGATACTTACACATAAAGTTAGGATCTCTGTGAGCTGGGTCGAACTGCAATGTTCGGGGCCACTTGGTCTCTATGATGTTCCCTATGGAAGACACGATACTTGCAACGTCTTGAAGTTATACTCCGATAATCTTGGTTCTCCCTACTCCCGAGCGACCTGTCGAACTTGTTATTCTTATTAAGACCCAGCCACTCAGCCCTTGGTCGCTTCTCTTCTTGTTCCTTCCTGGGTGATTCTCGGGTCCATTTCCCCTTCGATTTGCACTGTACGATTGATATCGGCCTTGGACCGATCTTGGCTCCTGATCAATTGCTCTCATAGATCTATCACCGGTTCTAATGGGGTAAACAGATCCAGAAGGGGCGCGAGTTGGTCGCCTCAACCCAGATCTTCGACTGGTACCTGTTTTGGACATCAGTCTAGTTTACCGCTAAGTACTCCACCAAATTTCTTGTTCATTGTTGAGAGGCCACGGAACTTCAGGGGTTAAGCCCCTGAGTGAATGCTCGAACAACCCAATCATCTGCAACTAGTGGCAGATCCACCTGCACCATCTCGAATCTTGACAAGAACTGTCTGAGCATCTTGTTATCCATTTGTTTGACCTTGAAAAGATCTGACTTTCTGGTCTCGATCTTGATAGCTTTGGCATGAGCCTTTACAAAAGCATCTGCAAGCATAGCAAACGAGTCAATGGAATTTGGAGGCAGGTTGTAATACCATATCATTGTTCCCTTGGACAAAGTTTCCCCAAACTTTTTCAGCAGCACCGACTCGATTTCGTCAACATCCAAATTATTCCCTTGAATCACGCTTGTATAAGAGGTTACATGATCAATTGGATCCGTGGTCCCATTATATTTGTGAATGTATGGCATTCAAAACCTCTTTGGGATCGGCTTTGGTGCCATGCTGAGAGGGAAGGGTTTTCGAATTAATTTTTTGGGGTCCGATCCCTTCAGTATCGGAGGTGCTCCCGAGATATGTTTGACCCTGGAGTTGTATATTTTTAACCTTCTTGTCGTTGGCTTCAATCATTTTCTCTCCTGACTCCACCCGTTTGGTTAAGGCTTCGAGCACTTCATTACCTCTGAAGTTTCCTCGAGCTCAGCTCCACCCGGTCTCTAAGTGATTTGTTCGTCTCTTTGAGTACATTCTCAGGATTATTGAGGCTCGACCCTATTAGGGGCATGGATTTAATTCTGCATTTGTTCTATCTCCTCTTGTTGAGCTTGCAACATTTCAAAGATTAATCGTAGGTTCACCCCATCACCTTCACCTTCGGGATCTTCTCGTTCCATTGGTCGGGGTCCTCCACGAATATTGTTTTCGGGATCAGTTGGCAAATTGATATTGATGGCCACCTGCAAGTTAGTATCGACTGGATCGGCGGCTGGGATACCACTGGGATCAGCAAGAAGCACGTCATTACTAGGCACCACATTATTATTTCATTGTGATGGCCTAACTCAGCGTCAACGTTTAAGTGAGTACACTGAGTTTGACATTTTTAGCCTGACCTGGAATTGAGATTTTAAAGAGCAAGCATAAAAATAGTGTGTATTATGGATATTCGTACCAAATCACCACAATTATCCTTGGCTCCACGGTGGACGTCAAACTGTTTACCCCAAAAATAAATAACAATTAAATTTGTACGTTGTTTAAAGGATACGTGATTTAATTCAATACGAATAATTAAGAATAACAAATAAATAAATAAAAGCAAAATAAATGATCAAACCAATTGCAATATAACGACCAAGCCTGTTCTCATATTAAACGGTGGAATTCATCCACGAATGGACCCTCGGTACAAGCTCGATCCTGAGTAAAGAATAGAACAAACAAGCAATGCCTTGAACAGTCGTTAGAGGACAAAAGCAACTTTTTATTTCCTTGAATTACGTGTTACAATATGTCAAACTAAAGAAAAATTCACATTTATATAGTAGGAGAATTTTATTCCTAGTATAAGTCTAGAAAAGGTAAAACTCTTATTTTTCCGATAATTGTTGATCCATAACCGATATCGAGCGGGATTCACGCAGTAATATCCGGTTGATGGCGAACATTACGGCCCCTTATCCGTCATGCATATTCTTTCACCGCGTCTCCCGAGATCAAGAAATTATACTCGATCCGGGGTGCGTCGCTTAACCGTGTTCGATGTCGGACACATCGTTCATTCTTCCTGGGTCTCAATATGAGGGGTTTCTGGCCTCGATTATAATCACGTTGATCCGTGCTTCCCCTCCGTTCTTTCATCAGGGAATCGGGAAAGACATTACCTCCGATTTTACCCATACACAATCTCTAGTCGACTACTATATTTTTCCATCAAGGAGCAAGTATTTTTCACCCGATTAACAATTATTATTCCATTAACACAGAGGTTCTGTATCTGTTCTTTTGATTAGTGTCAAAATATACTAAAAAAATTCCAAACGAACAGTTGACATAAAATAAGTCTTATCACTAAACGTCAAATGCGGATATTTTGCTTCCATCCTATTTTATTTTACAAAGTTGAATTTTGAGAAATTACATTTTTTCTCGATAAGTTTCTTCTAAATGATTTTAGGTTTGATATTATCTCGTTTAACATCTTCAATAATATTGGGGGCATACCTACAGACAAATGTATTGATAGGTATACGCAAGACATGATCAAATCATTTTATATATTTTCTCTCATTTATTGTATATGTCATTCATTAGTATCTTGTATTTGAAATTATGACTTAGATCCATTCTTATTGCGGTAGGATGTCCATCGTAAAATTTACGTTTCCGTGAGACTCAATATGTTAGGGATTGCGAAAGATCGTAGGTTAACTAGCACACAATCATATATAAAGCAAATAGACAAGAAAAATCAACACAAGGATTTAATAAGGTTCGGCTAAACATAATCCTCGGGGCAGAAGCAGAGAGAGTTTTCACTATAAATATAAGGAAAAACACAATATATTTTCTTTTCCCAAATCTAGTAGGACAATGGTTTTCCCAAACTTATATGGATTCTGATTTTCTAAAAATACAAGAAAACAATTCAAGCCACAAATAACAAATCTTTCCCTTGGTTTAAATTATCTTCATCAACAGGAACAACGTCTCTCTACCTTGCTCTTAGCCCTCGCGAGGGCTCTGTTAGGACCGAAAAATCAGGTGTTATGCGGAAGCTAGTAAAGCAACAATTGAACAACAATAAGTCCGACAACAAAAGAGAAATATACCAAAAGAGACACAAATATTTAACGTGGTTCAGTCAGCTGACATACGTCCACAGCGGAGATGAGCAATCCACTATATAAAAAGAGAGTACAAAATATCGAGAGAACAAGCTCACGAAGAGGCAAACACAAGTGACACACTAACACTTGTCCAGTAAAGTTTTCCCCCTAAACAGGACTCTCAAACCCATATGGCTACATTGTGGATGCTACTGAATGAGACAATTTATAGAACTCCAAACCTTTTCCTACAAGAAAAGAGACTAGCCAAATATGAAAGAATTATATTTTCTTTCTAGAAAAAGAAAAATCCAATTATGGTAAATATGTTGTCCTTTTCTTTATGAAATAGAAAAACCAATTATGGTAAGAAAATCTGGACAAACACCTAACAATTCTCCCCCTTAGCCTAAATTTTCTGACAAAATAAACGTGATCCACCCTCTTCACGTAGGCTTCAACAGATCGCATCTCCAAATCTCCGCTACAAAGTTTGTCTCAATGTGCGTAGCACTCCGGTCAAATTTCTCAGACAAAAATCACATATCGTCAAATATATTGCGGCTAGAACTGAACCTGCCCAGATGAACCTGTCTTGAACCTCACTCTGATACCACTTGTTAGGACCGAAAAAATTAGGTGTCATGCGGAAGCTAGTAATAAAATAATTGAACGGTGATAAATTCGACAACAAAAGAGAAATATACCAAAAGAGAAACAAATATTTAACGTGGTTCGGTCAACTGACCTACGTCCACGGCGGAGATGAGCAATCCACTATATAAAAAAAGAGTACAAAATATCGAGAGAACAAGCTCACGAAGAGGCAAATACAAATGACACACTAACACTTGTCCCGTAAAGTTCTCCCCCTAAACACGATTCTTAAACCCCATATGGCTACATTATGGATGCTACTGAATGAGAAGGGCGGATCCTCAATTTATAGAACTCCAAACATTTTCCTACAAGAAAGGGGTCTAGCTAAATATGAAAGAATTATATTTTTATTTCTAGGAAAAGAAAAACCCAACTATGGTAAATATATTGTCCTTTACTTCATGAAATAGGAAAGTCAATTATGGTAAGAAAATTTGTACAAATACCTAATAGGCTCTGCTGCGTGCTGCACACACCAATCAAGTTTAGGCAATGCCTAAACTTCTTGGCCGGAACTTCTTTGGTCATCATATCAGCTGGATTATCAGGCGTAGAAACTTTCTTCACATTAACAACTCCTTTTTGATATAATGTCTTGAATAAGTGATGTCTGACTTTAATATGCTTCGTCCGCTCATGAAACATCTGATTCCTAGTAATATGAATGGCACTATAACTGTTACAAAATATTGGTGTCTTTTTCTGAAACTGCTTCCGTAAGTGCCATATACTCAGCTTATGTGGTAGACAAAGTAATAACAGAATGCAAAGTCGCATTCCATCTGATGACACTACCAGAAAGAAAAAAAACATAACCTGTCAGAGATCTTCTCTTATCTAGGTCCTCTGTATAATCTGAATCGACATAGCTAATTACGGATTCACTCAACTTGTCATTGTAAAAAGTCAGGCCTACATCATTATTGCCCTTCAAGTATCTCAAGGTCCACTTCAACGCCTGCCAATGTTCTTTACTAATACATACCATGTATCTACTCACAATACTAACAACGTGTAAAATATCAGGACAAGTGAAAACCATAGCATACATAAAGCTACCTACAAGACTTGAATATGGAATACTAGACATCTTCTCCATCTCCCCGTCTCTTTTTGGTAGCACGTTTGCACACAAATTGAAATGGGAAGAAAAAGGAACTAACAAAGATTTAGAACTTGACATATGAAATCTTTTGAAGACCTTCTCAATATAAGATAGTTGATGCAAGATCAACTTTCCAACCCTTTTATCTCGAGTAATCTCCATCCTCTATATCTTTTTTGTAGCACCCAAATCCTTCCATCTCAAACTCCTCACCTAGATGTTTCTTCAATCAGATAATATGTAACATGCTTTTAGAAGCAATAAGCATGCCATATTTAATAATAAATACACACGAGAACCATCTTCAAGCTTTTTGTAATACACACAACTATTATACGCATTTCGAGAAAAGGCATTTTGAATCATAAATATATCAAATATTTTATACCACTACCTAGGCGACTGTTTCATGCCATATAAATATTTTTTAAGCAAGGAAACATGATTTTTCTTATCCTGAGTAATGAATCCCTCGGGTTGACTTATATAAATATCCTCTCTCAACTCACCATACAAGAATGCAGTTTTCACATCTAACTTTTCTAGCTTTAAGTCATGAAAAAATACCAAAGCCAGTAAGATCCTGATAGAGCTATGCTTTACCACTAGAGAGAACACTTCATTATAATTTATTCACCTCCCCCACCCGCACCCCCCTTTTTCTTTTATAAATTCATTTGCAGCCTAGTACCTTATGTCCCTTTGGCAATGGAACAAGCTTTATGTCTGATTCTTATGAAGAGACTCAATCTCTTCATCTATAGCACCAACGCACTGGTATTCTTTTGGACTGAAAATATCTTATTTATAGCTATTAGGCTCAAGCACATCAATAGTCTTTGCAATTGACAAAGCAAACTCCACAAAATTTGTACATCCAAAAAAATTACCATCAACTACTTTTGCAAACCTTAGTGGTCGGTTGATCACTCTCTTTTCTCTGCCAATTATAATGCTATATGGTTGTTATTGTGCAGGTGCATCAACTTTATCATCTTGATTGATATTTTGCATCTCCTCCGCTTTCTCTACTTTAGAACTACCGGGTTGAGCTAGTGAAGATTCAATTTCTAGCTTGATGCAATCATTGACACCACAATCTATTTTTGCTATTGCCTTCTCCTTCTGACTGTCCAGTGAGGCAGATTCATTAAATATTATATCCCTATTGATAATTAGTCCTGGAGTCTTTTGATTTGTGCACCACACCCTATAACCTTTCACTCCAGTTGTATACCTGAGAAATGTGCATTTCTTTGTCCACGACTCAAGTTTTCCATCCTTCACATGAGCATAAGCAGGACAACCAAATATTCTTAAATTTAAATAATCAGCAGGCAAACTGGACCATGCTTCAAAAGGAGTTTTGTACTCAATAGATATATATGGATATTTTTTGACCAAATAACAAGTTGTATTGATTGCTTTAGCCCAAAAATCCTTGCTAATACATGAGTGTGAAAGCATGTTTCTTGCCCTATCACAAAGTGTTCTATTCATATGTTCTATATAATATTATGTTGTGGTATTCTGATACAAGTGCGGTATCTCACTATTGTGAGCACGTGATTTTTACCCTAAGCAAATTATTCTCAAAAATTCCAAATAAAATGATTTCTTTATTATTTTACAATTTTTGTAAATTTTGTTGAATTTTGTGTTAGTTGGTTGCATTTTAATTTGTGCATGATAATCCATATGAAAATACAAAAAATATATGCATTTGCATTTAGGGATTTAATTTCACACTTTAGTATTAATTAGTATTAATTTATTTTAGAACAAAATAGGAGGAAAATAGCAAAAATAACACTTTTGGCATTTTTTTTAGTTTAAATTTGTATTAGGTTGCATTTCAATTAGGAATTACTATAATTTAAAATATAATTGTTAGAGTCAATTTGTTTTTGGTTTTTATTTTTTAGCATTTTATAAAATTAGAAAAATAAATAAATACAAAAATACAAAAAATAAAATACAAAAGCAAGATAAGTAAAAG
Organism: Nicotiana glauca; assembly: GCA_026770625.1. Lineage (NCBI taxonomy): Eukaryota > Viridiplantae > Streptophyta > Magnoliopsida > Solanales > Solanaceae > Nicotiana > Nicotiana glauca. Next base: position 19,277 of record MU735895.1, read on the forward strand.
AAATAAAAAGAAAATAATTAAAAATGGGGGCTGTTTCAAAGGACCCGAAATTGGGCCTCTTGTATCCCAGCCCAATGCCCCAGCCCAAAGACCCTTGGCCCAAATCTCCCAAAACCCGGTCTGCCCAGTCACACCAAACGACCCCGTTTAGTAGGGATTAAATCTGAGCCATTAATTCCCCATGATCTAACGGCCTAGAACCCTTCCCCATTTTTACATATTAATATCCAAATATTGTTCCAAACCCTAAGACATAATCATCATCCTCGTACTCCCACCCCTTTTTCCTGTAACGTCGGCAACCACTCTGCCCCACCACTGTTCCATCCTACTCCGCCCTATCATCGCCGGCCGGAAATCGCTGCCGCCGGCGGCCAACCTCCAATCACTCCCAAATTTTCACCATAGCCTCATCTCCGTCTCCCCACTCCGAATCCACCATTGATTTTCTCCAAATCCTTACCAAACACCCTAAATTTTACAAACCCTAGGCGCCCCCTCCACCGTGCACGGCGGCGCCACCTCCAAATCCCCTGAAATTTACACCAGGGCTTCCTCATTACCTCCCCATTCCGTATCTACACTTCTTTCTTCTCAAATCACAGCCCATCATCTCGAATATTGAATCAAAAAACTTGGTCAAAGCCCCATCTCACCCAAATCCAACTAAATTAATACCGGTAGTCCCCTAGCCTTCCTCATCTCGAATCCTTGGTCGAAACCCCTCGAATCTCACTGAAGCTCAATAAATTTTGGATCTAGGGTTCACATAGTTCCGGGCTAGGTTTGAAGATTTTTAAGTCGATTTTGGATGTTTTTCTCATAAAAGGCCAAATTTCAGTAAGTATTTTTCTCTATTTTTTTTTAGTTTTAGTTTAATTCGTTGATCTGCCTATTCAATTGAGCATGGTTTTAATTTCCAGTCTAGGTTAGCATGAATTTGTCTTTTTGACTGTTGTAAATATTTAGGTTAATTTGTTTTAGGTTAATTTCCATTTCTTTGTTAAATTCTGGTTCGATTTTGATTAGTGTGAATGATTCAAATGTTAAAAGGTCCAATTAGTTGTTAGTTTAATTAGGTTGCTCATTTGTTCTGTTCATGAGGTATTGAGTTGGTATTTTCCCCTAATTCTAGTAATTAGTTTAGTTCTATATGTTTGATAGAGGTTTTAGTCCAGTAGTATAAAGTTTAAATCTCTTTTAATTTGTTTAATAAGATTTTAGCTTGTTCACATTAGCTTTTGTTTGTTTTGATTTTTTTTTAGAACTGATTTGGCATTAATTTCAGTTTATGATTTTTGTTGGTTAGCTGTTAATTCAATGATGGTGTTAATTGGTATTGATTAGTTTAATGTTCAAGCTAGGATGATTGGTTATAGCTGATTTAGTCACTAGGATTAATTATAGTTAGATTTTTTTTTTAGGTAAAACTGATTAGTTTATATAGTTGGTAATTCCTGGGGGTTTTAAGGGTAGTTTAGGCATGGGAAAAGGGTAGGTTTATTAGAATTTATAATTTTAGAAATCAGGCAAGGGTAGTTTAGCGATTTAAAGGGAATAGGAACATGATAGAACCTTCTAGGACATTCCAAAATAGGACTTAAGTATACATTTCAGGAAGTTTAAGGCATTACTTGGATAACAAGTTAAAAGCTAAAGGACCAAAGTTGAAAATAAATAGGGATTAAAAGGAAATTTGAAAATCTGAAATTTGCACCCTAATTTTGCCGATAAAAAGGCATCAACATGCCTTGTTTAACAAGTTTCACAATCTGAAAGGTTTCCCAAAATTTTTAGCCTCCAAAATTCCCCCAAAAGATTTTCTGCAAATCTGAGCATCCAAATTTGAATTTCAAATCCAAAGAAGTTCACAAATATGAACACCTATAGTTCAAAAGTCCCTTAGATCTTATTTCCTTGAACAAAAAAAACCAAAAAAAAAAGGAAAAAGCAGTAGAAAACTCCAAAAAACACTGTCACATTGAATACTCTAGGTTGATTTTGAGTTTTAGTCGTTGATTCTCATCTCTTAGCTCAACTTTTAGTTGCTGAAGCTTCAGAAAGGTCCTGGGTTCAAATTCGAGTCAATTTTGAGTGTATTTGAGCTGTGTGTGGTTGTTTCATTGGTTGAAGTAGTCCTGGGTCAATTGACATTGTGTCTGGGTCTTTCACTAAGCCCAAACTAATTCCTGCTGCTGTGAACTGCTATTTGATCCTGTTAACTGCTTGGTCTACTGCTGATTCTTCTTTCTTCTTGTTGAATTTGAATTTCAAGGTACACACCTTCAAATTCACCTTGATGTAGCTTTGAATTGGAGTTGAAAAAAAAAATGAAAAGTGTTCATCAGATCCCTGCTCGTTTGATTTCATCTGTGTTTGTAGTTAAAATAGATATTAGTTGATATATATTGCTTAGTATAGCTTAGTTTTGATATGTATTCCTTTTTAAACTCATGGACTGTATAATTGGACTGGACTATGTCAACTATGAACTGTAGATCATGTTAGCATTTAACATTTAGTAGTTGTAGCTGAAACTGAGCAATATTGGTTTGGATTCTATTTAGCCTGTGTTAGAAGGACTATATTAGTATAGCTGTTAGTGAAATTCGATTTTAGATGGAGTTTTTAATACTAAGGCAGAGTTGAATCCATGGCCATAAGATTTAGAAATAATTCGCATAGGTTTAAACGCATTGCTGGAATTAAGCCTTAAATCTTTTTTTTTAGTACACAAATCCATGTCCAGGCCTGAAACATAGATCTAAAATCAGTATCTTGGCTTAAATCATTCAACAGTTTAATTGACACATCGTATGATCCTACCTTGGCTTTCAACTGGTTTAGTGGCATTTAGAGTAGGTTTATATCTGTTATGTTGATTTGCTAAGTTTAAATAGTTTCAATTTTAAAAAAAATCATTTGATTCTGCAAATCCATCAGATTACTGTCGCACCTCCTTTTTATAGGTTACACTCGACGAATGAGTATAATAAGGAGTTTTTCCAATTTAAGGACAGTCAGAACGTGATTAGTTATTTAAGTTTTTCAGAGTCGCCACTTGAGAATATAATGGTGTCTCAAGTCACCGTTTTAATCCCGAA
>MU735897.1:16723-27461 GCA_026770625.1 Nicotiana glauca
ACCAATAATGCTGCCGCAAGTCCTGATACATCTTCGCGGCGCCCGGGTGAATAGAATACCGAGAACTATGGGCCTCCGCTAAGATCAACTCTCGAATCCCATCAACATTAGGCACACAAACTCGCCCCTGCAATCTCAAAACCCCGTCGTCACCTAAGGTTACCTTCGTGGCACCTCCACGCTGCACCGTGTCTCTCAGGACACATAAATGGGGATCATCAAACTGCCGCTCACAGATACGCTCCAATAAAGAAGAACGAGCGACCGTGCAAGCCAACACTCTGCTAGGCTCAAAAATATCTAATCTCACAAAGCGGTTGGCCAAGGCCTGAACATCTAAAGCAAGCGGTTTCTGGCTGATCGGAATATAAGCGAGACTACCCATACTGGCAGACTTTCTACTCAATGCATCGGCCACCACATTGGCCTTACCTGGGTGGTATAAGATAGTGACATCATAATCTTTCAACAACTCTAGCCATCTCTTCTGCCGCACATTCAACTCCTTCTGCTTGAACAAGTACTGAAGGCTCTTGTGATCCGTGTATACCTCACACGCCACACCATATAGATAATGCCTCCAAATTTTCAAAGCATGAACAACCGCTGCCAACTCTAGGTCATGAACCGGATAATTCTTCTCATGGATTTTCAACTGTCTCGAAGCATAGGCAATAACTCTGCCATCCTGCATCAATACCGCTCCAAGCCCAGTACGGGAAGCATCACAATAGACGGTCTAAGGCCCTGAACTCGTGGGCAAAACCAACACTGATGTCGTAGTCAGAGCTGTCATGAGCTTCTGAAAGCTCGCCTCGCACTCATCTGACCACTTGAACTGGGCACCCTTCTGGGTTAACCTAGTCTTCGGGGCTGCAATAGAAGAAAACCCCTCTACGAACCGACGGTAGTAACCTGCTAACCCCAAGAAACTCCGAATCTCAGTCACTGAAGCCAGTCGAGGCCAATTCTTGACTGCCTCAATCTTCTTTGGATCCATCTGAATACCCTCTACTGATACAATATGGCCCAGAAATGCAACCGAACTCAACCAGAACTCGCATTTTGAAAACTTAGCATATAGCTGACTATCCTTCAGAGTCTGAAGAACCACTCTGAGGTGCTGCTCGTGCTCCTCCTGACTGCGGGAGTACACAAGGATATCATCTATAAAGACTATCACGAACAAGTCTAGATAAGGCCTGAACACTCGGTTCATCAACTCCATAAATGTTGCTGGGGCATTGGTCAACCCAAATGACATAACTAAAAACTCATAGTGCCCATACCGAGTGCGGAATGCTATCTTAAGGACATCAGACGCCCTAATCTTCAGCTGATGGTAGCCAGATCTCAAGTCTATCCTTGAGAACACCCTTGCTCCCTGGAGCTGGTCAAACAAGTCATCAATCCTCGGCAGTGGGTACTTATTCTTTATCGTCACTTTGCGTAGCTGCCGATAATCAATACACATCCACATCGAACCATCCTTCTTCTTCACAAATAACACCGGCGCACCCCAACGAGAAACACTAGGCCTGATAAAGCCCTTCTCTAGAAAGTCCTGCAACTAATCCTTTAGCTCTTTTAACTCTGGCAGGGCCATGCGATACGGCAGAATAGAAATGGGCTGAGTGCCCGGAACCAGATCAATACAGAAATCAATATCCCTATCGGGTGGCATACCCGGCAGGTTTGAAGGGAAAACCTCGAGAAACTCCCGTACAATAGGAACAGAGTCAATAGAAGGAACCTCTACACTGGAGTCACGAACATACACCAGATAAGCTAAACACCCCTTCTCGACCATGCGTCGAGCCTTAACGTAGGAAATAACATTGCGGGTGGAGTGACCTGGGGTCCCTTTCCACTCTAGTCGGGGTAATTCTGGCAAAGCCAAGGTCACGGTCTTGGCGTGACAATCTAGGCTAGCATGATACGGGGACAACCAATCCATCCCCAATATAACATCAGAATCCACCATATCTAACAGTAATAAATCAAAACGAGTTTCAAGACCCTCAAACACAACCACGCAAGAACGATGCACCCGGTCAACTACTATGGAGTCTCCCACCGGTGTAGACATATAAACAGGAATGTCCAAGACATAACTAGACATAGTCAGGCAAGGTGCAAAATAGGAAGACACATATGAATATGTAGACCCAGGGTCAAATAGTACTGAAGCATCTCTATCGCAAACCAGAATGGTACCTGTAATCACAGCATCTGACACCTCCGCCTCTAGCTTGGCTGGCAAAGCATAAAATTGGGGCTCAGCACCACCTCCCTAAACCATGTCTCTAGTACGGCCATCCACTGGCTGACCTCTACCTCTGGCGGGATGGCCTCCACCTCTACGGTCTTGACCTCCACCTCTATGATCCCTACCCCTGCCCCTGGCTGGCGGGGCAGGCTGTGGGTCAGCTAGTGAATGAATCATGGGGCGAGGACCCTGCTGCTGTGACTGTGTACCCCTCAATCTCGGGCAAGCTCTCCTGATATGACCGTATTCTCCACACTCATAACACCCCTCGGAACGACGAGACTAGCCCTGATGGCCCGAATGATCTCCACGAACACTCTGAAGAAGCTATGCACTGATGAGCTGCTGATCTGAATACTGCTCACGAAAACCACGATCACCGGAACTACCCTGTGAAGCCTGGAGGGCTGATTGAAAAGTCCTGGAAGACTGGCCCCTATCATAAGCATCCCTGCCTCCAGATGAGGCACCACCGAAGCGACCTGAGTGACGGGGCTTCTTGTCTGCCCTATAACCGCCCCTATGGTAAAGCCATCTCGATCCTGCGGGCCACATTGGCCGCCTCCTGAAAAGTAATATCACTACCCGTCTCCCTGGCGATCTAAAGACGGATAGGCTGGATTAACCCATCAATAAATCTCCTCACTCTCTCCCTCTCAGTGGGGAGTATGATGAGGGCATGGCGAGCCAGATCGATAAACCGGGTCTCGTACTGTGTGACCGTCATAGATCCCTGATGGAGTCGCTCAAAGTGCCTCCGATAAGCATCCCTCTGAGTAACGGGAAGGAACTTCTCTAAAAACAACTCCGAGAACTGATCCCAAGTCAAAGGCGGCGACCCTGCTGGTCTAGCTGAACAGTAATCCCTCCACCAAGTCTTGGCAGATCCAGACAAACGAAAAGCCACAAAATCAACTCCGTTGGACTCCACAATGCCCATGTTACGTAGAACCTCATGGCAGCTGTATAAGAAATCCTGGGGGTCCTCAGAAGAAACTCCGCTGAATGTAGCAGTGAAGAGCTTAGTGAATCTGTCCAACCTCTATAAAGCATCTGCGGACATAGCTGCTCCATCACCGGTCTGTGCAACTACCCCCGGCTGAACTGCCGTAGCTGTCTGAACCAGTGGAACCTAAGTCTGGGGAGCTACCTGCTTCGAAGTACGTACAGCAGGAGTTTGGGCTCCTCCTCCAGCCTAAGGAGTGGCTGGTGCTGCAGGAAGCAATCCTGCTCTGGTGACACTCTTTATAATACCAACCAACTGGACCAAGGTGTCCCGAAGAATAGGGGCAGCAATAAACCCCTCTAGGACCTGAGCTGGGCCCACCGGAACTGTCTAGGCTGGAGCCGGAACCCCCTCGCCAAGGTTAACCTGAGTATCTGCCACATGTGTTGCTGTTGGTGGCTGGGTTCTGCCCCTACCTCGGCCCCTAGCCTGGCCACGTCCTCTGCCCCTAGCGGGAGCTGCCTAGGGCTCGGACTGCTGATCAACGAATGAGGAAGCGCATGTTCTAGCCATCTGCGAAGAACAGAGTAGAAATTCAATCAGCATTTGAGGAACCAAATCGCACGACAATAAAGTACAAATGAGAGATTTTTCCTAATTTAATAGACTGGGGAACAAGTAAAGACGCCTCCGTACCTACCCCTCAGACTCTACTAAGTTTGTTCGTGAGTTGTGAGACCTATGTAACCTTGTGCTCTGATATCAACTTGTCACGACCCGGATTTCCCCCATCAGGATCGTGATGGCACCTACTCGTGGTAGCTAGGCAAGCCAATTTACTCACCGTTTTTCATCAGTAAAACCCATCTTGTTGTCAATTTATAGCATCATTAATAATAACAACAACTGCGGAAGTCTAATTCTTTATAAGTCTGAAATAAATACGAAATACTCAGAATAAATCCGCTACCCAAGATTTGGTGTCACATACTCACGAACCACTAAGAATAAACTACATGTAAAGGTCTGAAAGAAATATAACAGCTGTCTGTCTTGAAATAATGAGACCACAGTATAAATGTAAAGCATAAGAAGAGACACCGGGCCTGCGGACGCCTGCAAGCTACCTCAGTCTCGTGGTAATAAGATTCTGCTATCGAACTACTGTTGCTGCTGCTCAAAGCCTGGACCGGTGCAAAAACACACAGAAGTGTAGTATCAGCACAACCGACCCCATGTGCTGGTAAGTGTCTAGCCTAACCCCGGCAAAGTAGTGACCAGGCTAGACTGGACATCACATAAACCTGTGCAGTTATAAATATACAGCGGAAATCGAATACCAAGTAATTAACAACATAAGAGGGGAAAACATGCTATGGGGAAAATACAAATAACAGTAATCCAGAGTAACAACCAAACAACTTAAAGTCCATAATGAAACAAGAAATCAATATTCAGACATAACCACAGATATCAACAACTGTTGCGGCGTGCAACCCGCTCCATAATTACCATTGTTGCAGCGTGCAACCTGCTCCACATATCACTGTTACGGCGTGAAACCTGACCCATACTATTTATCATTTATCACTGTTGTGGTGCGCAACCCGATCCTCAGCATCATTTGTTGCGGCGTGCAACCTGCTCCTCAGTATCATTTAACAGTCTGAGTCCCCAAGAATAGTTACATTGAAGGGACACACAACAGACAAATACACAGCAAACATCCCGGCAAGGGAGTAAAATTAACAACTCAATCATCCCGGCAAGGGAGCACAATTAATAGTTCAATCATCCCGGCAAGGGAGAATACATTAAATACTTACGTCCCGACAAGGGAATAATCAACAACGTTTCCTTTTTTTTCCTTACTTTACTTATCTTATAATTCATTTTACTATTCTAAGCCAACGCTCCAAAGAATCCAGTCATTTCATATATTTTCAATATTCGTATCACAATTCGAGCCAATGCTTCCAGGAATCAAATAATTATTTTACCGTTCACATGTTATTCACAATATATAGGATTTCTCCAATAAATATGGAGTTCACAACCAAGTCATGGTAATTACATTATAAGGACTCACGGTCATGCTAGACACTAATGTATAGATACTCGTCACCATGCCTATACATCGTACTCAATCACAAAGCAATTAGCAACAAGACTCAACTCCTATTCCCTCAAGCTAGGGTTAAACCAAACACTTACCTCAAATCCTTGAAGTCCGCTTAACCTTCAACTATTGCTTTACCTCGTGATTCAACCTCCAATTCGCTCGAACCTAATCACAATTTGTTCAATTACTTTAATAAACACTATATGAATTGGTTTAAATGCATAAAAATGGTTTTTCCAAGTTTTACTCAAAAATTCCCAAAATGCCCCCCGGGTCCACGTAATCAAAAACCTGAGGTTCGAATTAAAACCTGATTACCCATCACCCCATGAACTCAGATATGTGATTTGTTTTGGAATCGGACCCCAAATTGAGGTCCAAAACCCCCAAATTTTGGAACCTTAGTTCTACCCTAAGTTCCCAAATTTCCCCATTAAAATCCTTGTTTTGAAGTTGAAATTATTTTTAAAGATGTTAAGGAGTAAAGAAAATAAATTAGAAATCACTTACCAATCGTTTTGAAGAAGATGAATTGTTTAGAAAATCGCCTCTTATGCTTTGGGTTTTGAAAAAGTGTAAAAATAGCTGAAAATCTCAAATTTATATACTTTACTGAAGGCTGGCGCAGACTGCACAGAAATGCCACGCGGCCGCACCGAACCTACCCAACACGGACCACACTATTTTGGTGCGCAGCCGCGCTGGTCGGACCCAAGCCAAGGGCCTCACTGAACCTGGCGGACCACACAGAAATGCGCCGCGACTGCATAGCTTCCAGCGCGGACCGCCCTGATTTGGTGCGCGGCCGCGCTGGTTGAACTTAACCCAATGACTCTCTGAACCAATCCACGCGGACCGCGCAAAAATGCACCGTGGCCGCGTGGGACCTGCTACTCTGCCACATTTGATATTTTAAGCCTAAGGCCTCCCGGGACCTACTCAAAACTCACCCGAGCCCTCGGGGCTCCAAACCAAATATGCACACTGGCTCAAAAACATCATACAAACTTGCTCACGCGATCAAATCGCCAAAATAACATCATTTACATAGAATCAAGCCTCAAAACTCATGATTCTCCTGTCAAAATTCATAAACTTCCAACTTTAGACATTTAGGTCCGAAACACGTCAAACGACGTCCGATTTCGACCAAACTTTACAGGAAGCGCTTAAACAATATATAAGACTTGTACCGGGTGTCAGAACCAAAATATGAGCCCGATACCATAGTCTTTTAATCAATTTTCATTCTCATTTTCCATAATAATTTCAGAAAAATAATTTAACAGAAAAATTCTTTTACTCAGGTTCTAGACCTCGGATTTCGACTCCGGGCACATGCCCGAGTTCTATATTTTTCTACGGACCTTCCGGACTGTCCAATCTCGGGTCCTGGTCCGTTTTCCAAAAATATTGACCAAAGTCAACTATAATCATATTAATATCAAAATTCTTCAATTGTTTTCACAAAATTCACATATTTCAACACAGAAATTTTCCGGCTACGTGCTCGGACTGCGTACACGCAAATCGAGGCAATAGAAAATGAGGTTTTCAAGGCCTCGGAAGCACAGAACGGATGAGGAAAACAGGTGATGACCTTTTGGGTCGTCACAGTTACTTGATGGATAAGCCACTTTTTTTTATAAATAGAGGGAGTCTATTCTATTGTAACTCTTCTTCTTTTATAGTATTATAACACGTTATCAATACGAGACCCCAACCAATTGAGTAGAGGCTCTGGGATACATGCATGGTACTCAACTTTTACATAATATTGAGTATAATAATTGTCAATTGTTCCATGAACTTCTTTCACAAATAAATTATGGATTTAAGGTAAGTATTTTACCTTATTTTTCTCTTTTAATTTCTTGAAATTTTATAATTTAATTTTACGTACAAGTAAAGACAATAAATTTCAATTACAACTTTAATAGAGTTTGTAAGAAAATATAACCACCCGAAATGGTAAATTTCTATGTCTATCTATGATCAAACTCATGTATGATCGTGGGCACAAGAAGTGCAAACCCATCCCAATGAATTTGCTTCATTCTCATTCCCTTAAGAGAATGTGGCAGTAGTATGTGTTAAGTCTGAAAGAAGATAAATTATTGCCGTGAAGGTATCGATGAATGTGGATGTGGCAATAGACGAAATTATAATCGTCATCATTGTGTTAATGAGAATAATAAGGATTTTCAAAATAATCCTTCACTATGTGAAATTAATGCTTGTCATCATTTGACATGAGATTTTGTAAAGCACATATAGATGACTATGGTCCTATAATGTGAATGTGATAACATGTGATTTATGAATATGTATTCATTCTTGAAAGAATATAAACGCGCTAGTGGTAGTGAATATACCATACTCTCCTCTAGAAGGAGGTTTGAGATGAAATAACAAAAATAATTTCATTTTTATGACATGAATAGTCATTGAACACACATCTATTGTGATTATGCCAAAATATTATGGCAATGTGATTATTACATGCCAAAAGTAATGGAAGCAACATATCTTGCCTATAATGATTTTGACCATGACCATAATGGTATAACTTTCTCTTGAAAGAGATACTCACCAAATGGATGTTGATGAATATGTAGTAGTACAAAATCAATTAAAAGCTCTAGAAGAGTCAATTATACTATTTTGGAGAAACAAAATTGATTATCAATAAGGTATTGTGTCGTAGTAAGTCTCAAAGAAACTTATTGAGTTTCTAACGTATTCGCAAAAACGGTTGGTTATATTGAGACTATAGATAAAGAAAAGATTTAATATCTTCTATTACTACAACTTTTAGCGGGGTCATATATATGGAAGAAATTACCCACTTGATTCTCTAGTTTGTATCACCACATATTAGAGTATGCAACAATAAAGTAGAAGTTTATTGATATAAGAACCTATATCACAATAAACTTAGAGTTTATTGATAATTGCACACCTCATGGTGTAAACTTGTCATAATTGATTTAACCATGTTAATTCAAGTATGATGTGCAAAAATAAAAGAGAATTCACATAGGTAAATATTAAAGAACTAGAATGTTCTTTATGGATTCTCTTATGTTGCTTGTTCTCATTAACTAATAGACCAACTACAATTGGTATTGAATCCCATGAATGCTGGAAATATCAAAGGTGAATATGATTCCATTCACCTGCCATATATACCACATAAGATGCATCTATGAGATGATTACATGTGCGATTATTATTAACCTGCAACCTGATATTTGTGAGGTAAATTTCTCAATAATTTAATTTCGAGCATAATTTTTATATTTTCTATTCAAGACAGTTAATCTTGATAAGTTGGTTTGCATCACAACTAGTTTAGAAAAATAATTTATTGAGTGCCTCCACCTAATAGCTAAACTATTGCTTACGAGAACAGAGTTATCTATATCCCTTTAATATGCGTTATATACCAAAGTATACTTCCTCCGTTCCAATTTATGTGAACCTGTTTGACCGGGCATGAAATTTACGAAAAAATGAAGACTTCGGTTAATTGCATAAGAATCCTGGTTTATAGAGGAGAGTAAATAGACTGGTTTGAATAACAAACTAGAAAATATATAGGAATACATAATGTATCCACTAGCCACCCTTAAAATAAAAATGGAAATACAAATAAAAATATATTTGGGGTGAGATGGAGGCTCGCAATATTTTATATGATAAAAATGTGCTGGTAAATTTAAGGATTTTTTTCTTTCCTATAAATTATATGAAATTTTATTATTAAAATTATTTCAGTTTTGAAATTACCCACCCTAAATAAAGTTTACTTACAATTTATATATACTCCATTATTAGGGACTTAATTTAGGAAATTAAGTTACTTTTTTTTTTCCTTTTTCTCTTTACTCTTCTCTTTCCCTATTTTCTGCCGCCTTACTCCAATTATATCCATTATTAGTCCCTTAAATTAGGGGCTTTAGTTACTTCATTTTCCTTTTTTCTCTCCTTCTCCCATTCCCTATTTTCTGTCGTTAACTTGTGATTGATTATGCTAGTCCAGGCGTTATCCTTCAAGGGTAACTTCGACAGTAACTTTTTCAAGACTAAAGGATGTAACATCAATGCCTGCTTCATGAGATCTGCTACAGAAGTTTTTAAATTTTCTGTCCTTATATATTTAGCATGTTCCTCATTTTCAACATAGTAACGACACAAGACAAGAGAATAGGAATAATTTGGAATAACCACAAGGAATTATGACTCTTATATTTCTCAGAGAACTGTCAAGCCATGTATAATCCTCTGCTCTTAAAGAATAGTAGTCAATGTAGAACATGACTCCCATTGGATCTTAATATAGTAGAAGTAATATAACTAAAAATAAATTTTATACAACTAATTATATGTGACGACCCAACGGGTCATCACCTGTTACCTCACTCGTTCCGTACTTCTGAGGCCTTAAAACCCTCATTTTTACTTACCTCGATTTGCATGTGCAGTCCGGGCGTGTAGCCGGAAAACTTTTATGTTGAAATATGTGAATTTTGTGAAAAATTTGAAGAATTTTGATATTAATATGATTATAGTTGACTTTGATCAATATTTTTGGTAAACGGACCCCGACCTGAGATTGGACAGTCCCGGAAGGTCCGTAGAAAAATGTGGGACTCGGGCGTGTGCCCGGAGTCGAATTCGGAGGTCTAGAGCCCGAGATATGAATTTTTCCGTGAAATTATTTTTCTGAAATTGTTAAGGAAAATAGAAATGAAAGCTGATTAAAAGACTATGGTATCGGGCTCGTATTTTGGTTTTAACGCCCAGTACAAGTCTTACATATTGTTTAAGCGCTTTCTGTGAAGTTTGGTCGAAATCGGACGTCGTTTGACGTGTTACGGACTATAAGTTCCAAGTTTGAAAGTTTATGAAGTTTAGAAGAAACATCATGAGTTTTGAGGCTTGATTCATTGATGTTGATATTATTTTGGCGATTTGATCGCGCGAGCAAGTCCGTAGGATGTTTTTGAGGTTGTGTGCATGTTTGGTTTGGAGCCCCGAGGGCTCGGTGAGCTTTGGATAGGCATCGAATTGCATTTCTCATATTTGAAAAAGCTGGTATTCCTCTGTTCTGGTATCTTCGCATTTGCGAAGAATTTTTCACAAATGCGAAGGAACCATTGCAAATGCGAAGAAGGGGAAGGCCGGGCAGGATCGCAATTGCGATAAAGACTTCGCAATTGCGAAGTCTGGTATGAAGAGCTGCAATCGCAAATGCGACGCCCTTGCTCACAAAAGCAAGAGGGCCTTGGTCGCAAATGCGAGAAATAGTTCGCAAATGCGAACCTAGGCAGCCAGACCTGGGTTCGCAAATGCGATCCCAGATGTCGCAATTCCCAGGAAAAACATTGTTCGCAAA
>MU735897.1:27671-37775 GCA_026770625.1 Nicotiana glauca
AAGTTGATTTTTACTCGATTCTTTTAATCTTTAACATCATTAAACATGTTTTCGACTTGAAATCAAGGATTTTCATGGGTGAAATTGGGATTTTTGGGTAGAACCTAGGTTTTCTATAAATTGGGGAATTGGACCTCGATTTGAGGTCCTATTTAAAAAAAATTACATATTTGAGTTCACAGGGGAAGGGGTAATCGTATTTTTGTCCGAACCTCGGGTTTTGACCACATGGGCCCGGGGGCATTTTTGGGAAAAACTTGGGAAAATCATTTTTATGCATTCAAATCGATTCATATAGTGTTTATTAAAGTAATTGAACAATTTTTGATTAGATTCGAGCGAATTGGAGGTGGAACCGCGAGGTAAAGCAATAGTTGAGGATTAAGTGGATTTCAAGGCTTTGAGGTAAGTGTTTGGTTTAACCCTAGCTTGAGGGAATAGGAGTTGAGTCTTGTTGCTAATTGCTATGTGATCGAGTACGATGTATAGGCATGGTGACGAGTATCTATACATTGGTGTCTAGCATGACCGTGAGTCCTTATAATGTGATTACCATGACTTGGTTGTGAACTCCGTATTTATTGGAGAAATTCTATATGTTGTGAATAACATGTGAACGGTAAAATAATTATTTGATTCCTGGGAGCATTGGCTCGAATTGTGATACGAATATTGAAAGTATTTGAAATGACTGGATTCTTTGGAGCGTTGGCTCAAAATGGTAGAGTGAATTATAAGATAAGAAAAGTAAGAAAAAGAAAGCGTTGTTGATTATTCCCTTGCCGGGACGCTTGGTTGAACTTGTTGGATTCTTTCATTTGCCGTGAGTTTTGTCAAATGTTTGCTTATTTTTATGTCCCTTAATTGTGACTGTTGCTTGAGGAGTCAGGCTGTTAAATAATATTGAGGAGCGGGTTGCACGCCGCAACAATAATATTGAGGATCGGGTTGCGCGCCGCAACAGTAATACCTGATAAATGGTATGGGTCGGGTTGCACGCAGCAACAGTGATATTTATGGAGCGGGTTGCACGCCGCAACAGTAATATTTGTGGAGCGGGTTGCACGCCGCAGTAGTGATATTTGTGGAGTGGGTTGCACGCCGCAACAATAATATTTGTGGAGCGGATTGTACGCCGCAACAGTTGTTGGCACTATGTGTTTATATTGAACATTGTTTCCTTGTTATTGGGAATCTAAGTTGCTTTAGTTGTTATTCGGGATTTCTGTTGTTAATGTATTCTCCTCATAGTATGTTTCCCCCTCCCAAATTGTTAGTGGTTTGGTATTTCAATCCCGTTGTATATTTATAACTGCATAGGTTTATGTGGTGTCCATTTTAGCCTCGTCACTACTTCGCCGGGGTTAGGCTAGACACTTACCAGCACATGGGGTCGGTTGTGCTGATGCTACACTTCTGTGCATTTTTGCACAGGTCCAGGTTTTGAGGAGCAACAGCAGCAGTAGTATGGGAGCAGGATTTCATTATCACGAGACTGATGTAGCCTTGCAGGCGTCCGCAGGCCCTGCGTCTCTTCTTTATGCTATTCTAATTTGACTGTTGCCTCATTGTTTTCGAGACAAACAGCTTATATATTTCTTTCAGACCATTATTTTTAGTACATCTTTAGTAGTTTGTGAGTAATGTGACACCAAATTTTGGGTAGAGGCTTTTAATGACTGTTCCGCGTTTTGATTCGTATTTATAAATCAGACTTCCGCTATTGTCCTTATTACACTTCATGTTCTATATTGATGCTATGAACTTTTAAGATAATTTTTTAATGATGAAAATGTAAATAAGTTGGCTTGCCTAGCTACCACGAGTAGGCGCCATCACGATCCCGATGGTAGGAAATCCGGGTCGTGACAAGTTGGTATCGGAGCACTAGGTTACATAGTTCTCACAACTCACGAACAAACTTAGTAGAGTCTGAGGGGTAGGTACGGAGACGTCTATACTGGTTCCCTAGAGTCTATTGAGTTAGGAAAAATCTCTCATTTGTTCTTTCTTTTCGTGCAATTTGGTTTCTCAAATGTTGATTGAATTTCTACTCTGTTCTTTCGCAGATGGCGAGAACACGCGCTTCCTCATCCATCGATCAGCAGTCCGAGCCCCAGGCAGCTCCCGCTAGGGGCAGAGGACGTGGCTATGCTAGGGGCCGAGGTAGGGGCAGGGCCCAGCCACCAGCAGCAACACCAGTGGCAGACCCTCAGGTTAGCCTTGACGAGGAGGTTTCGGCCCCAGCCTAGACAGTTTCGGTGGGCCCAGCTCAGGTCCCATAGGGGTTTATTGCTACCCCAGTTCTTTAGGATGCCTTGGTCCGGTTGGTTGGCCTCATGGAGAGTGTCACCCGAGCAGGATTACTTCCTGCAGCACCAGCCACTTCCCAGGCTGGAGGAGGAGCCCAGACTCCTGCTGCACATACTCCAAAGCAGGTAGCTCCCCAGACTCAGGTTCCACTGGTTCAGACAGCTGCGGCAGTTTAGCCAGGGGTAGTTGCACAGACCGGTGATGGAGCGGCTATGTCCGCAGATGCTTTATGGAGGTTGGACAGATTCACCAAGCTCTTCACTGCTTCATTCAGCGGAGCTTCTTCTGAGGACCCCCAGGATTTCCTATATAGCTGCCACGAGGTTCTTCGGAACATGGGCATTGTGGAGTCCAATGGAGTTGATTTTGCGGCTTTTCGTTTATCTGGATCTGCCAAGACTTGGTGGAGGGATTACTGTTCAGCCAGACCAACAGGGTCGCCGCCTTTGACTTGGGGTCAGTTCTCAGAGTTGTTCCTAGAGAAGTTTCTTCCCGTTACTCAGAGGGATGCTTATCGGAGGCAGTTTGAGCGCCTCCAGCAGGGGTCTATGACGGTCACCCAGTATGAGACTTGGTTTATCGATCTAGCTCGCCATGCCTTCGTCATACTCCCCACTGATAGGGAGAGGGTGAGGAGATTTATTGATGGTTTGATCTAGCCTATTCGTCTTCAGATGGCCAGAGAGGCGGGTAGTGACATTACTTTCCAGGAGGCGGCCAATGTGGCTCGGAGGATTGAGATGGTTCTTCCACAGGGGGGTCATAGGTCAGATAAGAGGCCCCGTCACTCAGGTCGATTCGGTGGTGACTCATCCGGAGGCAGGGATTCTTATGATAGGGGCTAGTCTTCCAGGCCTTTTCAGTCAGCCCTCCTGGCTTCACAGGGTGTCTCAGGTGATCGTGGTTTTCGTGGGCAGTATTTTGATCAGCAGCCCATCAATGCACAACCTCTTCAGAGTGTTAGTGGAGGTCATTTAAGCCGTCAGGGCCAGTCTCATCGTACAGGGGGATGTTATGAGTGTGGTGAATATGGTCACATTAGGAGAGCCTGCCCGAGATTGAGGGGTACACAATCACAACAGCAGGTTCCTCGCCCCATGATTCAGGCACCAGTTGACCCACAGCCTACCCAGCCAGCCAGGGGCGGGGGTAGGGATCATAGAGGTAGAGGTCAGGAACGTAGAGGTGGAGGCCGTGCCGCTAGAGGTAGGGGTCAGTCGGTGGCCGATCGTCCTAGAGACATGGTTCAGGGAGGTGGGGTTGAGCCCCAATTTTATGCTTTGCCAGCAAGGCCAGAGGCGGAGGCGTCAGATACTGTTATTACAGGTACTATTTCGGTTTGTGATAGAGATGCGTCAGTGTTATTTGACCCTGGGTCTATATATTCATATGTGTCTTCCTATTTTGCACCCTGCCTGGCTATGTCTAGTTATGCTTTGGACATTCCTGTTTATGTGTCTACACTGGTGGGTGACTCTATAGTAGTCTACCGGGTGCATCGTTCTTGTATG
The DNA here is from genome assembly GCA_026770625.1 of Nicotiana glauca. Classification (NCBI taxonomy): domain Eukaryota; kingdom Viridiplantae; phylum Streptophyta; class Magnoliopsida; order Solanales; family Solanaceae; genus Nicotiana; species Nicotiana glauca. The sequence continues at coordinate 31,496 of MU735897.1, forward strand.
GTTGTGCTTGAGGGTCTTGAGACCCGTGTTGATTTATTGCTTTTAGATATGGTGGATTTCGACGTCATATTGGGGATGGATTGGTTGTCCCCGTATCATGCTATCTTAGATTGTCATGCCAAGACAGTGACCTTGGCCTTGCTAGAATTGCCCCGACTAGAGTGGAGAGGGACCTCAGGTCATACCACTTGCAGTGTTATTTCCTATGTTAAGGCTCGACGCATGGTCGAGAAGGGGTGTTTAGCTTATCTGGCATATGTTCGCGACTCCAACGCAGAGGTTCCTTCTATTGAATCGGTTCCTATTGTTCGGGAGTTTCCCGAGGTTTTCCCTTCAGACCTGCCGGGTATGCTGCCCGATAGGGACATTGATTTTTGTATTGATCTGGTTCCGGGCACGCAGCCCATTTCTATTCTGCCGTATCGCATGGCCCTGGCAGATTTAAAAGAATTAAATGACCGGTTACAGGATTTACTAGAGAAGGGTTTTATCAGGCCTAGTGTTTCTCCTTGGGGTGCGCCGGTGTTATTTGTAAAGAAGAAGGATGGTTCGATGCGGATGTGTATTGATTACCGGTAGTTGAGTAAGGTGACGATAAAGAACAAATATCCACTGCCGAGGATTGATGATTTGTTTGACCAGCTTCAGGGAGCAAGAGTGTTCTCAAAGATAGACTTGAGATCTGGCTACCATCAGCTGAGGATTAGGGCGTCTGATGTCCCTAAGACAGCATTCCGCACTCAGTATGGGCACTACGAGTTTTTAGTCATGTCATTTGGGTTGACCAATGCCCCAGCAACATTTATGGAGTTGATGAACCGAGTGTTCAGGCCTTATCTAGAATTGTTCGTGATAGTCTTTATAGATAATATTCTGGTGTACCCCCGCAGCCGGGAAGAGCACGAGCAGCACCTCAGAGTGTCTCTCCAGACTCTGAAAGACAAACAGTTATATGCTAAGTTTTCGAAGTGCGAGTTCTGGTTGAGTTCGGTTGCATTTCTAGGTCATATTGTATCAGCAGAGGGTATTCAGGTGGACCCAAAAAAGATTGAGGCAGTCAAGAATTGGCCTCGGCCAGCTTCAGTGAACGAGATTCGGAGTTTCTTGGGGTTAGTAGGTTATTACCGTCGGTTTGTAGAGGGATTTTCGTCTATTGCAGCCCCGATGACCAGATTAACCCAGAAGGGTACCCAGTTCAGGTGGTCAAACGAGTGTGAGGCGAGCTTTCAGAAGCTCAAGACAGCTCTGACTACGGCACCGGTATTGGTTTTGCCCACGGGTTCAGGGCTTTACACAGTCTATTGTGATGCTTCCCGTATTGGACTGGGAGCAGTATTGATGCAGGATGGCAAAGTCATTGCCTATTCTTCGAGGCAGTTAAAGATTCATGAGAAGAATTATCTGTTCATGACCTAGATTTTGTAGCGGTTGTTCATGCTTTGAGGATTTGGAGGCATTATCTATACGGTGTGACGTGTGAGGTGTACACGGATCACAAGAGCCTTCAGTACTTGTTCAAGCAGAAGGAGTTGAATGTGAGGCATAGGAGGTGGTTAGAGTGGTTAAAAGTTTATGATGTTACTATCTTATATCACCCGGGTAAGACCAATGTGGTGGCCGATGCATTGAGTAGGAAGTCTGCCAGCATGGGTAGTCTTGCCTATATCCCGGTCAGCTAGAGGCAGCCTCCGTTAGATATTCAGGCCTTGGCCAATCGATTTGTGAGATTAGATATTTCTGAGCCTAGCAGAGTACTGGCTTGCACAGTCGCTCGTTCTTCTCTATTGGAGCGTATCCGTGATCGGCAGTTTGATGATCCCCATTTGTGTGTCCTGAGAGACACGGTGCAGCGTGGAGGTGCCACGAAAGTGACCTTAGAGGATGATGGTGTTTTGAGATTGCAGGGACGAGTTTGTGTGCCCAATGTTCATGGGATTCGAGAGTTGATCTTAGCGAAGGCCCATAGTTCTCGGTATTCTATTCACCCGGGCGCCTCAAAGATGTATCAGGACTTGCGGCAGCATTATTGGTGGCGTAGGATATAGAAGGATATTGTCGCGTATGTGGCTCGGTTTTTGAACTGTCAGCAGGTCAAGTATGAGCATCAGAGACCCGGTGGTTTGTTTCAACGAATTGAGCTTCCCAAGTGGAAGTGGGAGAGACCCGCGTTCCATCCTTAGATGGATGGCCAGTTCGAGAGGACTATATAGATTTTGGAGGATATGCTCCGAGCTTGTGTCATTGATTTTGGAGGCTCGTGGGACCAGTTTTTGCCTTTGGCAGAGTTTGCCTACAACAACAGCTACCAGTCCAGCATCCAGATGGCTCCATATGAGGCGTTGTATGGTAGGCGATGTCGGTCTCCAGTCGGATGGTTTGAGCCGGGAGAGGCTCGGTTATTGGGTACAAACTTAGTTTAAGAGGCCTTACATAAGGTCAAGATCATTCAGGAAAGGCTACGTTCAGCTCAGTCTAGGCAGAAGAGTTACGCAGACTGTAAGGTCTGAGATGTAGATTTTATGGTTGGTGAGCGGGTATTGCTCCGGGTGTCGCCTATAAAGGGCGTGATGAGGTTCGGAAAGAAGGGCAAGCTTAGCCCTAGATATATTGGTCCGTTTGAGATTCTTGATCGAGTGGGAGAGGTGGCTTATAGACTTGCATTGCCACCTAGCTTATCAGCCGTGCATCTAGTTTTTCATATATCTATGCTTCGGAGGTACCACAACGATCCTACACATATATTAGACTTCAGCACTGTCCAGTTGGACAAGGAATTATCTTACGAGGAGGAGCCGGTCGCTATTCAAGACCGGCAGGTTAGTCAGTTAAGATCTAGGAGTTGTCCCTCTGTGCATGTTCAGTGGAGAGTTGAACCCCCTGAGGCCTCGACCTGAGAGTCCGCGTCTGATATGCGGAGCCGTTATCCACATCTGTTCCCCGACTCAGGTACTTCTTTCTTTTGTCCGTTAGAGGACGAACGGTTGTTTTAGAGGTGGAGGATGTGACGACCCAAAGGGTCATCACCTATTTCCTCACTCGTTCTGTGCTTCCGAGGCCTTAAAAATCTCATTTTTACTTTCCTCGATTTGCGTGCGCAGTCGGGCGTGTAGCCGGAAAACTTTTATGTTGAAATATGTGAATTTTGGGAAAAAATTGAAGAATTTTGATATTAATATGATTATAGTTGACTTTTGTCAATATTTTTGGTAAACGGACCCTGACCCGAGATTGGACGGTCCCAGAAGGTCCGTAGAAAAATATGGGACTCGGGCATGTGCCCGGAGTCGAATTCGGAGGTCTAGAGCCCAAGATATGAATTTTTCCGTGAAATTGTTTTTCTGAAATTTTTAAGGAAAATGGAAATGAAAACTGATTAAAAGACTATGGTATCGGGCTCGTATTTTGGTTTCGACACCCGATACAAGTCTTATATATTGTTTAAGCGCTTTTTGTGAAGTTTGGTCGAAATCGGACGTCGTTTGACGTGTTTCGGACTATAAGTTCCAAGTTTGAAAGTTTATGAAGTTTAGAAGAAAAATCATGAGTTTTGAGGCTTGATTCATTGATGTTGATGTTATTTTGGCGATTTGATCATGCGAGCAAGTCCGTAGGATGTTTTTGAGGTTGTGTGCATGTTTGGTTTGGAGCCACGATGGTTCGGGTGAGTTTTGGATAGGCATCGAATTGCATTTCTCATATTTGAAAAAGCTGGTATTCCTCAGTTCTGGTATCTTCGCATTTGCGAAGAATTTCTCGCAAATGCGAGCTTCTCAAATGCGAAGGAACCATCGCAAATACGAAGAAGGGGAAGGCCGGGCAGGATCGCAATTGCGATAAAGACTTCGCAATTGCGAAGTCTGGTATGAAGAGCTGCAGTCGCAAGTGCGACGCCCTTGCTCGCAAAAGCGAGAGGGCCTTGGTCGCAAATGCGAGAAATAGTTCGCAAATGCGAACCTAGGCAGTTAGACCTAGGTTCGCAAATGCGATCCCAGATGTCGCAATTCCCAGGAAAAACATTGTTTGCAAATGCGAACCAATGTTCGCAATTTCCATATCCGCAGCCCAGCAATTTTTATACATAGTCAAAATTTCATCACTTTTCACCATTCTTTCAAAACCCAAACCCCATAGTCGATTTTTCAAGAGCAAACTTCATCCCTAATCACTTGTAAGTTGATTTTTACTCGATTCTTTCAATCTTTTACATCATTAAATATGTTTTCCATTTGAAATCAAGGATTTTCATGGGTGAAATTGGAATTTTTGGGTAGAACCTAGGTTTTCTATAAATTGGGGAGTTGAACCTCGATTTGAGGTCCGATTTCAAAACAAATTACATATTTGAGTTCACAGGGGAAGGGGTAATCGTGTTTTTGTCCGAACCTCGGGTTTTGACCACGTGGGCCCGGGGGCAGTTTTGGGAAAAACTTGGGAAAATCATTTTTATGCATTCAAATCGATTCATATAGTGTTTATTAAAGTAATTGAACAATTTTTTATTAGATTCGAGTGAATTGGAGGTGGAACCGCGAGGTAAAGCAATAGTTGAGGATTAAGTGGATTTCAAGGCTTTGAGGTAAGTGTTTGGTTTAACCCTAGCTTGAGGGAATATGAGTTGAGTCTTGTTGCTAATTGCTATGTGATCGAGTACGATGTATAGGCATGGTGACGAGTATCTATACATTGGTGTCTAGCATGACCGTGAGTCCTTTTAATGTGATTACCGTGACTTGGTTGTGAACTCCGTGTTTATTGGAGTAATTCTATATGTTGTGAATAACATGTGAATGGTAAAATGATTAATTGATTCTTGGGAGCATTGGCTCGAACTGTGATACGAATATTGAAAGTATTTGAAATGACTGGATTCTTTGGTGCGTTGGCTCAAAATGGTAGAGTGAATTATAAGATAAGAAAAGTAAGAAAAAGAAAGCGTTGTTGATTATTCCCTTACCGGGACGCTTGGTTGAACTTGTTGGATTCTTTCCCTTGCCGGGACTTTTGTCAAATGTTTGCTTATTATTATGTCCCTTAATTGTGACTGTTGGTTGAGGATTTAGACTGTTAAATAATATTGAGGAGCGGGTTGCTCGCCGCAATAATAATATTGAGGATCGGGTTGCGCGCCGCAACAGTAATACCTGATAAATGGTATGGGTCGGGTTGCACGCCGCAACAGTGATATTTGTGGAGCGGGTTGCACGCTGCAATAGTGATATTTGTGGAGTGGATTGCACGCCGCAACAGTTATTGGCACTATGTGTTTATATTGAACATTGTTTCCTTGGTTATTGGGAATCTAAGCTGCTTTAGTTGTTATTCGGGATTTCTATTATTAATGTATTCTCCTCATAGTATGTTTCCCCCTCCCATATTGTTAGTGGTTTGGTATTTCGATCCCGTTGTATATTTATAACTGCACAGGTATATGTGGTGTCCAGTCTAGCCTTGTCACTACTTTGCCGGGGTTAGGCTAGACACTTACCAGCACATGGGGTCGGTTGTGCTGATGCTACACTTCTGTGCTTTTTTGCACAGGTCCAGGTTTTGAGGAGCAGCAACAGCAGTAGTACAAGAGCAGGATTTCATTATCACAAGACTGAGGTAGCCTTGCAGGCGTCCGCAGGCCCGGCGTCTCTTCTTTATGCTATTCTTATTTGACTGTTGCCTCATTGTTTTCGAGACAGATAACTTATATATTTCTTTCAGACCATTATTTTAAGTACATCTTTAGTAGTTCGTGAGTAATGTGACACCAAATCTTGTGTAACGACCCGGCCGGTCGTTTATAGAATTTACACCGCATTTCCCTACTAATTGCTTCCTCTAAGTTCATTTCTACTATTTTGGCTTGCCGGGACGTTTGGTGTTGGGATTCGGAGTATTTTGGGACACTTGGTCCCTACATGAGAGTTTAAGAGTTGAAAAATGGTCAGTAATCGGAACTGTGTGAAGACAGCCTCGGAATGGAAATCCGATGGTTCCGTTGGTTCCGATAGGTGATTTCGGGGTTGGGAGCGTGTTCGGAATATATTTTGCAAGTCCGTAGCTCATTTAGGCTAGAAATGCCGAAAACTAATATTTTGGCGATTAACGGTTGATAGGTGAAATTTGGATCCGAGGGTCGGAACGGATCTTCGGAAGTTTTTGCAGCACCGTCATGTCATTTGGGACATGTGTGCAAAATTTCAAGTCATTCGGACATGTTTTGGTCGGGTTTTTGATCGAATGTGTGTTTTTGAAGTTTTAAAAGAACTTAGGCTTGAATTCGATGTAATTT
>MU735898.1:13248-44759 GCA_026770625.1 Nicotiana glauca
CCCCCCAGTATTTTACAGGCAGTTTTGACTGGAATAGAAGTGCCCTGGCAGTTTCTAAGATATATTTTTGTTTTCTCTCCACTATGCCATTCCGCTGGGGTGTATAAGGGCAAGTCCTTTGATGGATTATGCCTTTAGAGTTTAAAAACATGTTTGTCACTGTACTGGTAAATTCTGACCCATTATCAGACCTGATTATCTTTATTTTGTATTAAACTGGGTTTCAACCATAGAGACAAATGTTTTCAAGACTTGTAATACATTGCTTTTGGATGAAAGAAGGCTGGTCCAAGTGGACCTACTGTAGTCATCCACTAATGTAAAGAAGTATTTATATTTATCATGGGTTGTCACATGGTAGGGTCCCCACAAGTCTATGTGCAAAACTTGGAATATTTTTATGGAAAAGTGTGTTTTCTGGGGAAATGGCAGCCTGCCTTGTCTGGCCATTGGGCAAATGGAGCAAACAAAGGGTTGTGTTCGGGAAAAGGAAATTAGGATAGAGGTAATCCCTTTAATTTTGACAAAAGGGTACATGCACAAGTCTATTGTGCCACAAAATATTGAGATCAGGAGATGCTACAAAAGAGTTCAGACTAGTATTTGTATTATTCAAACATGAGACATTTACATGTGGAGGAAAAGATACACACTTATTTGTGGACAATGAACTATGGACAAGTGAATCAGTGTGACAGTGTGAGTTGCGTGTGCAGAGAGAATTGTTGACAAAAGAACATGAATACTTGTTTCTCAGACATTTTGGGCAGAGAAGATATAGTCCATCACAAGCTTTACCAATCTCCAGAGGCCTCTTCATTGAAGGGGCCTGCAGAACACAAAGATTGTTAGTGAAAGCCACTAGGTTTCTAGGATTCACACTAGTCAGACCATGAATGGAAATGAGGTTGTATCTGAATGAAGGTACAAACATTACTTTATGCAAGGTGATATCAGGCACAAGAGTTACACTACCAATCTCAGTTACTTTCACTTCGTATCCATTTGGTAAAACAACTAGGAGAGGATAATGTAGTGTTATGATATTGAAATAATGTTTTATTGAAAGTCATATGGTTTGATGCCCTGAGTCCAGAATCCAAAACTCAGTCTTATTTTTGAGACAGTGACAGGACAATTTACCAAAATCTATAGAGGAATTGCAAACTATTATACCTGTAAAGTTCACAGCTCCATTGATAGAATTGTTTACAGTTGTACTGTCTCCTCTATTACTGGCTTGAAAGTGTTGAAGCAAATTCATAATTTGTCCATAATGCTCCTTTGACAGGCTGATGTTTTGGTTTGTGTTCAAGTCACCTTGTGCTTCTCCTTTGTTAGATGTCACTTCAGAAGAATGATCTCCATGTACATTGGCCACTATCCTCTTTCCTTTATTGAAGTTCTGGTTGCAATTAAAACTCTGGTTCTGATTGAATTGTTGATTTGGATTGTAGTTTTGATTGCGAGAGTATCTAAAATTCTCAGGGTAACCATGTAATTTGAAGCATTTGTCCTTGGTATGCCCTGGTTTCTTACAGTAGCCACACATAGGTCTCCCCCTTCCATGTCCAGTATGATTGTTGTTATTGGGTGAGTAGTTGGTTCTATAGCCACTAGGTTTGGAACTGGTAACACTCATGGAGGTTGATTCAACAAACAGCTGGGTGTGTGGTTTGATTTCCCTTTGCTTCTCATCTTGTATTAGGAGAGAAAAGGCTTGAGCAAGGTTAGGGAGTGGGTTCATCATGAGGATGCTACCTTGGATCACAGTGTAGGTCTCATTTAGCCCCATGAGAAACTGTATTAATCGCCTATCCTATTCAGCTTCATAAAAAATTTCCTTCGCTCCACAGGTGCAATTACATGTGCATTGTGACTTCTTGCTTAAGGTGCTCAACTCTTCCCAGAGTTTCTTCAATTTGGTATAATAGCTGGTAATGTCGAGAGTTCCCTGAGATGTATCATTTATTTATTTTTGTATTTGGTATAATCTGGCTCAATTCGTTTGTTCATATCTGTCTTCCAGTTAGATCCATACCTCCATGGCATCATTTGCATATACAACGCTATCTGCTATCTCTTTTGACAGGGAATTGAGAATCCATAAAGTTACCATGTCATCACAACATTCCCATTGGCGAAATGTGGGGGATTGAGGATTTGGGCGCTTACTTTCACCATTGATGAAACCTAACTTGTTCTTCATTGACAGTCCTCTCAGTACACTACACCTCCATGAAAGGTAGCCAATACCATTGAAAGTGACGGAAACAAGCATAGCTCCGAGATTGTCCGATGGGTGGAGATACAAAGGGTCACTGGATCAATGCCGGAATTCCCTGGAGCTCCGACATGCGCAGCTGTGCCAGTCGCATCACTCAAATCGCCGATTGCCATCAGTAATTAAGATGAGATGCATGATTGTTGTACCTTAGAAGTGAAATCCCCTTCTTCGATGCAAAATTAGGGCAAAATTGAAACTTCTTCTGACGAACAATCAAGTTGAGATAAAACTTAGAAACACCGGACACAAAGGAGAGAGAGAGTGACGGTGATATGGCAGATCGGAACGGCAAGCTCTGATACCATGTTAGCTATCTGAATTAGAAGCTATCTTGAGCTTTTACATCTATGGAGGTCAGCAAGAGGTGGGAGAATGAGAACATTCTAGAAGAAGGAGAAAAAATGGAAAATAGGAAATGATCTTCTAAACTGTATTAACAATCAGAATTGTAACATATATACATGTCAAAAATGAATATCTAATCTGTGAGCACGTGATTTTGTCCCACATGAATTACTCCCAAAGGAATTATCGATTTTATTGTGTGCATTTTTGTGAATTTTCATAGTATTTTATGTCGTCATTTGCTTGTGTCCGTACATGTTTATATGTTTAAATTAATAGAAAATACATAATATGATGTAATTGTATTTTACAAATTAATAGATATTTTTGAGTTAGTTAATAACTAAATTTTTTAGAAAAATGAAAAAAAAATCATAAAAATATGTATTCCGCATTTTTAGAGTTTAAAGTCAAATTGTGTGATTTCTCTTTTAAAATTGGTATTTAATTGTGTACAATAATTATTAACTGGAACAAAGTAGTATTTTAAGTTGATTGGGATTTATAATTTAATTTAGGAGATTTTAGTATTAATTTTGGAAATAGTTAGAAAATAAAAGAAGGAAATAATTAAAAGAAAAATCAAATTGGGCCAAAATCAGGAATTAAATTCCCAATCCACGCCAAATTTGCACAAAAATACCCCAGCCCAGGCCCAATCAACACCCCATCCGGTCAAGCTTTTCGACCAAACCAAACGACGTCATTTTTGTCACATTTGATCTGAACCGTCGATCTCGTTAGATCAAACGGTTTAGTCCGTCTCCAGCCTCAATGAAACGACGACGTTTCAAGTCAACCAATCTCAGTCGTTCAATCCACATCAATCCAACGGCCCTCATCCCATCTCCCAACCCGTCTCATCAATGCGACCCATTCCCCAAACCCATCCGGTCCCAGAGAAGGCCAAACGACACCGTTTGGTTTAGTCGACTGATACAGGCCATTGATCTCAAATGATCTAACGGCCTGGATTGGTTCTCTCACTTCGTATGTAACTAAACAAATGCACCCAGCCCCCTAAGCTAAACCCCCCTCCGTCTCTAACATTCAGAGACAGCCCCAACACCCTCCGCCTCACACCACCGTCGACCGCCCGCCGAAAATCTCCTACAGCGGTCGACGGACAAATAGCCCCATCTTTACACCACTGAACCTCCATACCACCCTCAACACAAATCCCTTCCCCTTATCCCTCGAATCATCACCAACTTCTTCGAATCTTCGATCGAAGTTCAGGACCCAAAACCTAATTCATCTAACGACCACCAAACTCACACCCCACAACCACCTCGACTTCCTCATACACAATCCACCATTGTTTTCCCTCAAATGCTATTACATCTTCTCAAATTACCAATCTGAGGTCGAGCCTAGAAGACAAGTTCAAACCCGGTCCTGTAAAGCTTCTTTTCGAGTATCTTGAGGGTTCAGAACCTTTTCGTCGCAAAATAGTGTTATTAGCCTGTTCTTAACTAAGGACAGATGAATAATATTATTTTGCGGCTTAAATCGGAGGGTCCAGTCAAAGCCGAGTCAAAAATGGTGAGTTTTATTTCCTTTCATTTCATTTCCCGTCTTTTATCTTTCCCTTTCCGTTCCTGTATATTTGTTTCGTGTGTTCATACACATGTTTTCTGCTTCATCTCACTTTCTCAACTTCTTTTGATATTTTGTTTATCGAATTAATTTCCTTTCATGTCAATTTATTTTGATTGAGGTAATTGGTTTTTAATTTTAGTCAATTGCTGAAGTTAGTAAGTTTATCGATTTGTTAGAACATTTTCGATTTTGCAATCAATAAACTAAGTTTGCCCGTATGCCAAATATTAAGGATTGGTTATTCGCATTGTTTGAATTGCTTGGTCAGTCGAAAAGCTTTTAAAATACTTGAATTGTTGTTTCTGTTTGTCACCTGAACCTGCTATGTCATTCCCTGTAAATATGTTTTGGAGCATTGAAATCCTTGGTCTTTGTTTTGGTGTTATGTGATTCAACCTGAGTTCAAGCCTAAGCTATTGTGTGAATTCGATGAAGTGTTCATGGTCTGAGTTGAATCTGACATTGGTTTGAATTCATTTTTGGTATAATATTGTTNGGTTTCAGGGGTATTTTCGGGGTTAATTCACATTAGTTCAGGGGGTATTTTGGGGAATTAGATCACATAAATAATTGATTAAGGGGCTGCTAAAGGATTGAATAAAGACAAGGATTAGTGGGGTTGGAAAAGTTGAAAGACAATGTTAAGTGGGATTAAATAGTTAAAAGATACTAATAGTGGAAGACTACTTTCTGATTTTAAGGGTTGAAAGAAGTTAATTTATTGTCCACTAGTTGCCTAAAATCAGAAAAAAAAGAGTTTGAGAGAAGATATAAAAAGGGAGAATAAATTCTGAAAAAAAAGGGGAGTTCGTTTTAGACATTTTCTGCTATTTGAATCCATACACTGATAAAACACTCTGAAATCTAAGAGTATTTCCTGCACTGTTCCATTGAAGGCTTGAATTAAAATTCCGGATTTCCATCTACTGAATTGTAATTTTCCAGTTCCCTTCTGTTCACTGGAAGTGTTTTGAGGTCCACTTGCTGGTTTTCGGTTATTTTCTTTGGGGTCAGTTATTGGTGATTTGCTTTTGGATACTACTGTTGAGTGGTTTCTGGTTTGTTGAGTATTGCTGTTGGTATTTCAACTGGTGTTGGTTCACTTCTGGAATGTCATTTTTTTCTCGGCTGCTGCTAGTTGTTTACTGCTGTTATTGTTGGTGCTACTGTGTTACTACTGCTGATTACTCCTTTTTCCTTCTTCTATTGTCATCATCCAGGTATCTTCTGGAATCCTAAAGGACATGTGAATGTGAATCTGCATTTTGAATGTGAAACATTTGGGATACAAGTTGTATTCCAAGTTTATTTTTACCGTTTCGTCCATTCTAATATTATTAAGTATGTAATCCTATATTATGCCTATTTAATCTAGCCTTTTCTTATGTTACTGAATATTGTATAGTGAATTTGTGGTTATTTGTTGGTTTGATTCCGAGAGAATATGATTGTGAGGTTTGGATTCAAATGAATTGAAGGCATCATCATATAGGTTTAAGATTACTGAAATGGTTATTTGGACAATGTTTGCCATGGGATCATTGTAATAGGTTGTCAGTTACACCATAATCAATAGTGTAATAGTATGTCTTTTCAGCTGCGAAATTGTTCTCTTAAAACGAATCTATGATTGATTATTGGGCTTTCATAAGTTAGTTTGTTTTAGTTATGCATTCCCATAGTATCTTGTCAGTATGAAGTTCTGGCATCTTTAGTTGAGCTTTTCCAAACCGGTGCAATATCAGTCGAGATACGGTCATGGGTGTGTGCATTGTCAAATTTTTAGAGCAGTCAGGATCATGTCGTTATAGAGTTCCGGTTTAAACTTTTCTACTTTATCTTTTCTCACGTGAATGTGTTGTATTTATTTGCTATCCTACCTTCAGCTATTGTTATATGGAATGTGGTCTCTCTACTTCACATTGATTTGGGTAGTCTTTGTTTCTTCAGTTTTTTTTAATTTCCAAGTATAAGAAAACTTATGCAAATATAAATATATGTGGAAGAACAAATCTACTTAGCATGCTAATGAGTTCAACCAGAATATCCTATTAATGTGCATTTTATTGTTTCACTTAATGATTGTTTCGCTAAAGGAAGTCGTGAGGTCAGTCTTTGAAAAAAGAAGAATCTTGTTAATTGAAATTAAGTGAAAAATATGAATTTCGGTCTCAGTTTATGCAATAAATTAGGATTTCTCTTTTTTTAGAGATAAATAAAGTAGAGAATCATCGTTGCCTTAGGTTTGCCTTTTAAATAATAAAAATGAGACGAGCCTCGCCAAATAAAATGCACAAACTGCGGGGCCCTCATAAGGGTATATATTAAAATACTTAGATTTCGGGACAGGCTGTTTAGCGAATTTCACGGCCTTCCCCAAATAATAACGCGTTAGTCTCTTTAGGCGCGTCTTTAACAATTTCACCTTCCTAAATTCGGGTGTGCATTTCATGCGACCTAAATCCAAATCCCAAAATATTGAATAAAATATGTCGAGAATCCGGGTGCATTTCATGTGACGTGATCCAAATATATATTTTAAACGACGTTCAATTCCTTTAAAAAATAATTAAAAGCAGTTAAAAGTTAAAATTTGCACATAAGTTAAAGCATGTATTAAAAATCAGATAATTTAGCCAAATATAACAGTTAAGCGACCGTGCTAGAACCACGGAACTCGGGAATGCCTGACACCTTCTCCCGGGTTAACAGAATTCCTTATCCAGATTTCTGCTTCGTAGACTGTAATACAGAGTCAATTTTTTCCTCGATTCGGGATTGAAACCGGTGACTTGGGACACCATAAATCTCTCAAGTGGCGACTCTGAATCTCTTAATAAACGAATCATGTTTCGATTGTCCTTTAATTGGAAAAACTCCCTTTACCACATCCCTTCCTGGGGTGCAGTAGGCGTAAAAAGGAGGTGTGACATCTCTGGCGACTCCACTGGGGATGTGGAACCCAGAACTTTGGTTCAGGGTTCAAGAATTCGAGCTCGGTATATTTGTTGTATTTGGTTTGTATATTATCTGATTTTGTTACATGTTTGGGCCTAATGTGCTAAATATTGCTTTTTACCGCTTTGATAATTTTTTTGAACTGTGTATATAAATTTCCTTCTCACGCACCCCCTCTGAGTCTTCTTGAAATTAAAGCATTTGCTTGACATAGCCTACTTTCTTTGAGATAGCCGAGGTGCTTGGCACTCGGTGAAGGATTTTAGTCACACATGTTTTAGGCGGGGAGCACCACCAGTTAAGCCGAAAAGCAATGCTACCGGTACACTGACCCTCCTTGGCTCGAGTTGTCTGCTCGAGTAAGCCAGTCTAGATACTCTCTCCAATAAGATTTGAACCTAGATGAACAAACCTCATGCCGGATATCCCTAGTAGGTTCGCTTTATTTGCATCATGTGCATTTGACCTTGGAGATTCAACACAGGGGTTGGATCTGTCTAGGACAGGTGTACCTGAAATGAAAAAGACCATCCTGATGCATCTTACTTTCTACTTGTGCATTTATTTGCTTCGGGGTTGCATGTTGACCGTTTTTTTAAATAATGAGAGGAGAAAAAATTGGAAAAAGAAAAACGTTTTTAAAAAAAGGGGAACCTACGTAAGTTTAGATCCTTTTGAAAAAAAATAGTTGATTTTATTTCCGCCAAGTCCGGCAGAACTACGTAAGTTTGATTATCACCGGATGTGGGATATGTAGGCAACCCATATCGGGTTCAACTATTTTTGAAAATATTAAATTTAGGGGTAAATAAGTGTTATTGTTTTGTCATGAGTAAAGGTAATGCCATTCTTGGAAAAAATAGCCAAACGCCTACAAAAAGGCGCCAGAGGACTGTTTCGCAAGAACAACTACCTATAGTCATTTCTTAAAACTTTCTTCGGTTAGCAAAACACAACCTTTAAATCTTCTTCAAGTGCTGAAAGGCCGTGTTGACAACACCGAACATTTTTTAAAAAAAATGGCGAAAAATAATGATGATTTTCTCTTCATATAAAAATGGTCATAGTCTGTATATGGTTTAGAGGAGTCTTAATTTTTTTATTTTTTTTCTTAGAATCACCATGAGTTCTCCATAAAGAAGTGGCCAGAAAAGTGCAAGGGACGAAACACCTCCTATGTTCATGATCCGAGATAAGACCCCAAGCAGTCTCTGTAATTGGTGGAATAGTTTTGCTACCTGGGAACGAAATCAAGTTTTTAAACACCTCAAGTTCCTCACAGACATCATGGGAATTGAGCCTAACAGGGATCTGATTGAGGCTTTGGTGGGTTTTTGGGACCCGACAAACAATGTCTTCAGGTTCAAAAATTGTGAAATGACACCCACATTGGAAGAATTAGGTGGGTTCACGGGATTCGGGAGGGATCTTCACATGAAAAAGCCTGCCGCTCCAAGGAAAGTGGGTGTGAACAACTTTTTGAAGAAATTATGCCTTCGTCGAATCCCAATGGGTTACTTAAACAAAGGTTGGGTTTCATTGGAATACCTATATGATAGGTTTGGAGACGAGAAGGGATTTGAGAAATTCTCAACCACAGAATTCGTCAACCAGCTAAGTTACGATGCTTGGAGGGAGTTGAGAATATTTGCATTCATGATTTCGTTTCTAGGGACCATGGTCTTTCCAGAGCGTGATGGGCGCATCAGAATTCGATTATCGGTGGTAGTATCATATTTACAAAGTAGCGAGGAACGTACCATTCTTCCTATGATTTTGGGAGACATTTTTCGGGCTATGACCCAATGCTAAGAAGGTGGAGATTACTTCGAGGGGTGCAATATTTTGCTGCAGATGTGGTTCATAGAGCATCTTTATCAGCACCCAATAGTGATAAATTTCAATAAAAATTGGCTGAATTACATTCGTTGTCACCCAAGCAGGGCCGCAAATTGTAATCTTCCAAATGGGGTGAGGGCCTGGTGGAATTACTTGGTTCACTGGATGCGGATAAACTCACTTGGAACTATTATTGGTTCCCTTCCGCTATGGTCATGCACATGTCGATATATCGCCCATTCTACATACTCATGGGTTTCAGAGGTTTCCAACCATACGCACCCTTACGCGTCATGCGTCAGCTGGGGAGAGAACAAAAGAGGCCCCCGACCGAGGAAATGCGTCCATTCGTTTGGGAATTCACAGGAGAGGAACCCACAAAGGAATCTTATGCACAAAAAGTATGGTTTGGTGGTCGATTTTATGATATAGATGAAATGGTAGCAGATCATGAACGAGGAGAAGTAAGCCTTGCATACCTAGAGTGGTTTCACAATCAGGCTATACCCGAGAAAAGACCCGAAGGGTCCATAAGGCATGCAGTTGATTGGGAAAAGGAGATAGAGTCCAGAGTTAGAAATGCTAAAAGGGAAGTGGCACGAGAGCTCCAATCTAGTGTTGACACTTTACAGGAGGACAAGGGAATACTGGAAGTGGCCATGGACATACAACAGGCTGATTTTGAGCAGGAAAGGGATAATTGGGTACAAGAGAGGCAAGCACTCCAAGCCCAGATTCAAAAGATGAAGACAACTGCAAAAAAGTCAAAAAGGATCCAGGCTGATGAAAAACTCATAAACAGTCTTGAAAAGAAATCCCTCGAATGTCAAGAGGACTTAGAAAAATCGGAAGCCACTCTGACAAGGATCCGGGCTGGATGGACAAGGGGGCAGAGCACCGGGCACTTCATATGCAACAAATAAAGAGAGATTACGAGGGGACCATCACCAACTTGAGAGAAAGAATAGTCACTCTCGAAGATAAGGTGGTCACGCAAGCTAGAGATTTCAGAACAGAGAGGAAACGATGTTATAACCTGATGGCACAGATGGAGGAACAAATGCACGAATTCCAAGATCAACTCTTTCACAACGCTCAAGTACTGAGAATGCAAAACCAACAGATAGAGAGGTTGCTTCAGGAAAAAGACAGGATCATGGCAAGAATCGAAGATATCGGGCACTACATCACCAGGAAGTGCCTAGCATGTGAGAATATGACCCGTACTACCTTCTTTGCTGCGATAATGATTTATGTCTGCCAGATCATGGAAAAACTGAAAGGGTTGCAAAGGGATCTCACACCAAGGCCCGCGGCAAGGCCGAATGATGCATCACGGGTCACAGGAAAATTTAAAGCATCGATGTATTTTTAATCTTTTTAAAATTTGGTGAGTCTGTCAGTCAGTTATTTAAGTTTTGTTTTGTTCTTCTTTAAAGTTTGTAAACTTTGTTCAAGTGGTTTAATAAAAGCAGTTGTTTGTGTGGAAAATATTTTACCACGTACTTCACATGGCCAGAACTATGCTCGGTCTGATTCATGTGGGGTCATGATACGTTGGCAATCCACATAAGATTCAACCACCTTAAAACAAGGAAAAAAGAAACAAAGGAAAATGAGAATAAAAGAAAATTGAGAGGCGCCAAAAGAGGGGCACAACTATTAAAAGCCGGAATGACGCATGCAATCGAAGCGAATGTCATGATAGAAATGGTTAAACTGCCTAGGTGCATTGCATCTCAACGTGCGATTGCCTGTTTGTTAAACTCAAAAAACTAACAAGTTTGTTGATTTTCCAGAAATTTCAAGCAGTTAGTTTACTTAGAGCGTACTGGCACAATACCACTATCAGACCAGATCTAAGGGACCGATACCGAAAATAATGTCTAGCCCTGATAGAGAAGGAAACCTTGAGGTAGAAGAAGTAGACGTACAAGAAATTAAAGATGAGGTGTACAAATTGAAACAACAGATGTCCGAGATGTACCAAGCTTGGAGAAGCGGTCAGCCAGCACCAACCTATCCTGCTAACCCCACTTTTCTCCCGACACCCGCCCAATCTCCGGAACGGTTTGTTTCGGACTCATCACTCAACTTTCCTACATATCAACAGCACCAGACAACCACCTCCCGGATACCCCAAATGCCAAAAACAAAACCATACCCTCCACCACCAATTACCCCTCTTTTCGTGGCAACTCTGCCGGTCACACTTCACAGGTCTTCCAGCGAGCATGTGTTTCAAACTCAGGATCATCAGTATTATCCTCCTGAACCCACCTTCAAAGCATCTGAACCTTACCCGTTCCCTCTTCAGATTGACAACCCAGAAGCGCCCGAAAAACAGAACAAGGATCCAGAGCAGGAAGAAATGGCTCGGAAGGTAAAGAGCCTAGAGCAATCTTTTCGAAATATGTAGGGTCTAGGTGGCCAAGTCAGCGTGGCGTATAAGGATTTATGCTTGTTTCCAGATGTTCAGTTCCAGCCAGGTTCAAGATGCCTAAGTTTGATCTGTATGACGGGCATGGTGATCCAGTGGCACATTTGCAAGGATTTTGCAGTAAAATGAGAGGGGCGGGCGGAAAAGATGAATTGCTAATGGCGCACTTCAGCCAGAGTTTGAGCGGGTCGGCATTGGAGTGGTACACACGCCAAGACCATGGTAGATGGTACACCTGGGATGACTTGACACAAGCATTTGCCGGCCACTTCCAGTATAATCTGCAAATCATTCCTGATCGTTTGTCACTGATAAAGTTGGAGAAAAAACCTGGGGAGAGTTTCAGGGAATACGGGTTCTGCTGGAGAGAACAGGCCGTAAGGGTCGATCCCCCAATGAAGGAAGCAGAGATGGTCGATTAATTTCTGCAAGCTTTGGAGCCAACTTACTTTGGTCACTTAGTGACATCGATTGGCAAATCGTTTAATGAGGTTGTAAAAATGGGAGGCATGATCGAAGAGGGACTCAAGTCTAATAAAATAATAAGTTACTCGGCAATCAAAGCCACCACTCAAGCTATCCAGAGCGGCACGGGAGGTGTGCTTGGGAAAAAGAAGAAAGAAGAAGTCACGACAGTCGAAGCAGGCAATTGGTCCAGATCTAGAGGTCCTTCACCCTACTACCAGCCCAGACCCCACCGCCCAAGCTACCCATACACCCCATATAGCCCTCCACAACCCTACTACCCAGAGCCACATTTTTCTATCCATCACGCCCAAACATATACCCAACCTCCGGTTCACCAGCAATGGCGTGCACCGGCTCCCCAAAATACATACCCACCCCCACAAAACACATATCCACCCCCAAGGGCCTACAGAAATCCTCCAAGGTCGGGTTTCCGTGGGAATCAAGCTTTCAGGAATGAGAGGATGCAGAAGTAGAGAACATTTACTCCTCTAGGAGAATCCTATACTACTCTTTTCCACAAATTAAGGCAGTTAGGCCTATTGAATCCTATTGAGCCCAAAATGCCAGATCCCCTCCCCAAAAATCTGGACCAGCCAGTAAGGTGCGAATATTGTTCAGGGATCCCCAGACATGATACTAAGAAATGCTGGAAGTTGAAGACTACAATGCAAGACCTTATTGATACCAACAGGATCGAGGTTCAGGCTCCAGAATCACCAAACATCAATCAGAATCCGCTGCCAATGCACCATGAGACCCACATGATCGAACTAGTGCACAAGGGAGGGGAGTCTAAGAAGCCCTCGCAAATAGTGATGATGATCCGGGCCAGTGAAGCTAGTCCCAAAGAAAATAAGACCAAAGAGAAGGCAGTAGTGCAGCTGGAAAGTGTAGACAACAAGATGGTTGTGGTGATGGGGAAAGGGTCGTCTATGGCTGCAAATAAAGCAGAGCCAGTCAAGGTAATGATTCAGGGGGTACCAAGCACACCCGTGGTGGTAAAAGGGGCTCACATAAAACCAGTTGTCATCAAACCGGTAATGCAGTTGCCAATAATCAATGAAAACGTCGTGCCGTGGAGCTACAATCAAGTGAAGGTGATGTATAAGGGTAAAGAGGTTATGGAAGAAGTATGTGAAACCCAATGTCTAACTCGTTTGGGAAGGTGTTTTGCTCCCGCAGAATTGAGAAGGGCCAATCCAGCGGCAATAAAGAAGCCAGTAACAGAGGAGGAGGCGGAGGAATTTTTGAAGAAGATGAAGGCACAAGATTACTCCATTATGGAGCAGCTGAGGAAAACCCTGGCACCGATCTCATTGCTGTCATTACTAATCCATTCAGACGAGCACCGCCAGACGTTGATAAAAATTCTGAATAAAGCCCGTGTGCCGGATAGGATCTCTGTGAACCATCTAGAGAAAATAGCAAACAAGATTTTTGAGGTGAACCAGGTGACATTTTCTGATGATGAGTTGCCCGTGGAAGGTACAGAACATAATAGAGCTCTCTATCTAACCGTGAAGTGTGAAGAATAGGTAGTCACTCGAGTATTGATCGATAATGGGTCCAGTGCCAATATTTGCCCGTTGTCCACCTTGAACAAGCTGAAGGTTGATAACGACAGAATTCACAAGAACAACATCTGCGTTCGAGGGTTTGATGGTGGTGGTACAGACACAGTGGGTGACATCATACTTGAATTGACAATTGGACCAGTCGAGTTCACCATGGAGTTTCAGGTGTTAGATGTCGCAGTGTCGTATAATCTTCTGTTGGGGCGACCCTAGATTCATGCTGCCAAAGCAGTTCCTTATACGCTACATCAGATGGTCAAGTTCGAGTGGGATAGAAAAGAGATCGTAGTGCATGGGGGAGACAACACATGCACCGTAAGTGATGCCATCATACCCTTCATAGAGACTGACGATGACAAGGGGTCGTGGGTATACCAGGTTTTTGATACAGTTTCATTAGACAAAGTTCCTGAGGGTGAAAACATTCCACTTCCCCGAATAGCGGCTGCAACTGTCATGGTGGCCTCGGAGATGTTAAAGAACGGGTTTGTGCCAGATAAAGGTTTGGGGGTTGATCTTCAGGGTATTATTCAACCGGTTTCTTTGCCCAAGAATCTGGATACATTTGGGATGGGGTTCAAGCCCACAATGGCGGATGTGCGGCGGGCCAAGAAGATGAAGAAAAGGGCATGGGTCCTTCCCAAGCCAATCTCACGCATGTCCCGATCTTTTGTCAGGCCGAGCATCAAAAGGCAATTGTTGTCCAAGGTTACAGGGCCACTGATTGGTATAAATGGAGATTTGGATGAAGGTTTTGAAATACTATTCACCGAAGTCAACATGGTAGAAGCTGGGGAAGGATCCAGCAAGGCAGATGTGCAGTTTGTAGGGCCTAAGGCCAAGATCAACAATTGGATGGCTAGTCCTCTGCCCATGCGGATGGAGTCTTAGTAGTGGGCTCTGATTTTCTTTTGTTTAGCTGGATTATTCCAGGGTTGTAATCCAGTTTTCTTTATTTTTGTATTCGGCAAAAGTGTGAAACCTTGTTATCATGTATTTCAATCAATGAAAGTTTCTTCTTTACTCTTTATCTTATTTTAATTTTGTTTTCTTCTTTTTCTTTTCTGAACAGTTCTCTTTATACTGGTTCTAATGACATGGCATGCACGATGGATCTTCAACCTAGTCTAAAAAATCAGTCTGATTCCAAACTGGTAGTGCAAGAGGTAGAATATGATGATGAGTCGGAATACGATGAGGATGAAGTCTTCGAGGAAATTAATAGAGAGTTAAGCCAATTTGAAGAGAAATCTAAGCCCAAGGGAAACTAAAATAAGCATCCACATTGAACCAAACATCAGGGAAGAATTAATCAAAGCACTTATTGAATTCAAAGACATTTTTGCATGGTCGTATGACGACATGCCGGGTTTAAGCACCGATTTAGTGGTTCACAAATTGCCCACTGACCCGGCGTGCCCTTCCGTCAAACAGAAAGTGAGGAAGTTCAAAATAGACATGAGTGTGAAGATTAAGGAAGAAGTAACCAAGCAGCTGAATGCAAAGGTTATTCGGGCCACTCGATATCCTGATTGGTTGGCTAATATGGTGCCAGTGCCAAAGAAAGATGGGAAGATTAGGGTGTGTGTTGATTATCGTAATCTGAACAAGGCAAGCCCAAAGGATAACTTTCCATTACCTAACATCCATATTTTGATCAATAATTGTGCCGGACGTGAGATCGGGTCTTTTGTGGATTGCTATGCTGGGTATCATCAGATTTTGATGGACGAGGAAGATGCAGAGAAGATGGCTTTCATCACGCTGTGGGGAACTTATTGCTATCGGGTAATGCCTTTTGGTTTGAAGAATGCTGGAGCAACGTACATGAGGGCAATGACTACTGTATTTCATGATATGATACAAAAAGAGATTGAGGTATAAGTGGATGATGTGATTATAAAATCCAAGTGGCAGGCAGACCACGTAGGAGACCTAAGGAAGTTTTTCCAAAGACTTCGAAGGTATAATATTAAGCTCAACCCTACTAAATGTGAATTTGGTGTTCCATCTGGAAAGCTGCTGGGATTCATAGTCAGTCGACGAGGCATTGAGTTGGACCCATCAAAGATCAAATCCATTCAGGAGTTGCCACCTCCAAAGAACAAAACCGAAGTCATGAGTTCGTTGGGAAGGTTTAATTACATCAGCAGGTTTATCGCTCAGCTCACAGCGATTTGTGAACCCATTTTTAGGCTACTGAAGAAAGATGTCGCGGTAGCATGGACCGAGGAATGTCAGGAAGCATTTGACTAGATCAAAGGGTATTTATCAAATCCACCTGTGTTAGTTCCACCCGAACCAGGGAGACCGTTGATTCTCTACCTGACAGTCCTGGAGAATTCATTTGGTTGTGTACTGGGGAAACACGATATCACAGGAAGAAAGGAGCAAGCCATCTATTATCTAAGCAAGAAGTTTACAGTCCATGAGATTAAGTACACTCAACTTGAGAAGACATGTTGCGCCCTAACTTGGGTAGCACAGAAATTAAAGCATTATCTGTCATCCTATACTACTTACCTCATTTCACATTTGGATCCATTGAAGTATATTTTTCAGAATCCTATGCCCACAGGGAGATTGACAAAGTGGCAAATATTACTCACGGAATTCGACATCATCTATGTGACAAGGACGGCAATGAAAGCCCAAGCATTGGCTGATCACTTGGCCGAGAATCCATTCGATGAAGAATATGAGCCATTGAGGACGTATTTTCCTGATGAAGAAGTGATGCATATCGATGAGTTAGAATTGAATGAGGAACCAGGGTGGAATCTTTTCTTTGATGGAGCTGCAAATGCGAAGGGAGTTGGAATAGGAGCGGTACTTATTTCTGAAATAGGACGTCATTATCCTGTTACGGCTCAGCTACGTTTCTATTATACCAACAATATGGCTGAGTATGAGGCATGCATTTTGGGCTTACTTTTAGCTACAAATATGGATGTCTAGGATGTTTTGGTCTTGGGAAACCCGAACCTCCTGGTACATCAAATTCAAGGTGAATGGGAAACGTGGGATTTGAAGCTCATACCATATAGACAGTGTTTGCACGATCTGTATCAACAATTTCGATTAGTGGAGTTCAGGCACATCCCAAGAGTTCATAATGAGGTTGCCGATGCTTTGGCTACTTTAGCATCAATGTTGCACCACCCGGACAAAATTCATGTTGACCCATTACATATTCAGGTTCGTGATCAGCATGCTTATTGTAACATGATAGAGGAAGAATTGGATGGCGAGCCATGGTTCTATGATGTCAAGGAGTACCTCAGGATGGGGATATACCCGGAGCAGGCCACCGGAGATCAAAAGAGAGCCATTCGGTGAGTGGCAAATAGATTTTTCCTTAGTGGATGAGTTTTGTACAAAAGAACACCGGACTTGGTGTTGCTGAGATGTATAGATACTAGTCAAGCCGCGACAGTTATGACTGTCACACCTCCTTTTGGCGCGCCCCCTACCCCGAAGGGGTGGACGCGAGGGAGTTTTTCCAATTAAAGTGACAATATTCGAAACGGGATTATTTTATTTATTTCAGAGTCGCCACTTGGAATAAATTAAGGTGTCCCAAGTCACCGATTTATTTAAATCCCGAATCGAGGAAATTTCGACTTTCCGAATGAAGTCTGCGAACCAGAAATTCTAAGTAAGGAATTCTGTTGACCCGAGGGAAGGTGTTAGGCACCCCCGAATCCCGTGGTTCTAGCACGGTCGCTTAAATTATTATGGCTGGCTAAAATATCTTATTTTAATACATGTTATAATCCATGTGCTTTTAAATAATTTTAAAAACCACTTTTATTAAGTTAAAACTATACCTTTGAACCTTTAACAAATGGGTCCACACTGGTCCCGTGCTCTATGCGAGTCAAATGTATGCCTGGGTCGTTTTATCTAAATAATGCCGGGTAAAATGGTTATCGAAACTCAAACAACATCTTTTAATCATGCCAAATGAAAGGTCTATTCGAAATTATTTCCGATTACTCTATGGAATCAGTGATGCACGAAGTGATTCCGATCTTAATTAATTCTCTACCAATCAATTGAAAGAGGGCTTTCGATTCAAATGAGACCCTTTTAATAGGAGGTGAGCATTTATCTATCTTTTGATTTTACATATATACATCTAAAATTTCTTGCCAAATTAGATTGTAACTATTTATTCGGGCCCGATTTACTGGATTGGGACAAGTGATTTAGCGAAGGGCCAACAAGCTGATGAAGAGACTAGTTACTGTGTCACAAAAATAATTCGGCAATACTTTATTGGATGGGAAATCGTCTATTCGACTTACTGTTTTTTTTCACCCGTTACCCATCACTAATTGTGAACTATAAGCCAAATCAAATTAACGTTAATGCCTAACAGTTTCAGCATGCTCAAGAAGACATAAAACTCATTTTTTACAATCCATGAGTTTAGATAAAATACAAACTGTCTGAGTTATGTACATATATCTACTTTGCAACTTAAACAACTACATATAACAAATTAAACTAGCCATGAAGCAGGCAGCAATGATTCAAATGTTAAGAGGCCAGTGAGTACTTTTATTTCAACTTCAATCCAAATCTACCCCAACACGAGTTCGAACTGTGTACCTGGAATGTGACAGCAAAAATGGAGGAAGGAAAATCAGTAACAACTCAGCAACAACAAACGAACAAACAAACAACAGTAACACAGGAACGCAGCTTAGAATCCAGCAAACTTAGAACCAATTTCGCAAGAAAAACCACACGGCCAGATGAACAGTAAACCAACAGACAAATAAACCAAGCCGGAATGTTTTGGGTACCCCCACTATAGAAGCAGGAGACAGGGGCTTTAGATTGTTTCTGCTTTTCAAAACAAGGGCAAAAGATGTTACTGGGTTTGATTTCTAACCCCAAATATATGTTGATCCTTAAAAGAACTTATAGGAACTGATATTTGGTTATGGATCGGAGGACAAACTCAAAAGAATAATGAAACAGTTCTTGTTCCTCAAAGACTATTCTGATTTCATTCAACAGGAAAAGGGACCCTCTAACTATTCTGAAGTTTTTCATATATAACCCATAGATCCCCTCTTAAACAGCCTGTTTAACACTTCAACCTATTAGAAAAATGTTTCTGGGCCATGATATTCCCTCCTGTTCCACTAAGGTGTGTCTATTCTTTATTTAAAACAATGGTTATGGGTAGTATATCATCTCTTATGCTATTTCTGACTTTTCAGCCCAAACTTATTAAACTATTACAATATTTTAAAGACCCATACCAATCACTGACACATCACTTAGTGTCAAAGCAATTCCTCAAGTATTGACACCCCAAACCCCTAAAAAGAACTCTGAAACAAACCACTGTAACCTAACCAAAACCTGGAATTCTGAACTAAGGCTTAATCAAATAAGCTCAAACTTTACTAATTATCTATCAAACTTAAACAATGAACAAACTGAGATTAACAGTCTACGACAGAGTTGATCGCGTGTTATTGAGACACCAAGTAGAAATCAGAAACAAACCTATGGCTAATTTGCATTAAGAATCAACTAACCAGTGAATCGAGCATGAGAAAATATAATCAAAGATGCACATAAAATCCAAACACGGCCTGAGGAGGAACAAAAACTAGAATTGACAAGGTTTTCCACATATTCATATTTGTTTTTGAATACAGTCCAGTTCGTAATAGATTGCCACTATGTGACGGGTTCACAATCGATGCCCGTATACCATCAAAACATACAATGACCTAACTAACGGATTGAAATGGAAAACTATGAAGAAAATAAAAGTAAACCAAAAATCAAAGAAAGAGATCGGGGAAGAATAGAAACGAAATAAAACTACTGAAAACGAAGAAGAATAGATACAGAGGTACCTTGAAAAATCAGAAACAAACGGGCTTGGACCACTTCGAACTCGAAACTTTTGAGGCTAAACGGACTTTAATCGAGTGTTCTCAACTGAGAACACTTCGACTAAAGCCCATTGAACCATCAAAATCTTCAAAACCGGCTACAGAAACTTTTCTAGGGTTCTTGGGGCTCCGGTTGGGGTTCAAGTGGTTTGGGCTTGATTCGAACCAAACCAAGGTTGATTGGGGTATGAGGGAGGTCAGGACTGGGGCTGGTGTGATTTTGGGAGCAAGTGGATAAACTAGGTTTTGGGGCTAAATCCTTTGATCGCAGATTAGAAAGCTTTGGAAGTGATTCGAGGAAAAATGAGTGTGGATTCGTGGAAGGGATGGCATGGTGGTTCGGGGGTGTTATTTTGGCGGTCATCGGAGTTGTTGCCGCCGGGTTTACAGTGAGGGGATAGGATGGCGGCTAGGGTTTGGTGGGGGTCTTGTTTGGTTCGCTGAGGGAGACGAAAGGAGAGGGGTTTGGGAATGGGACGGGTGAATGGGGTTTGGGGGGGTCTTTGATAAATTAAAATGCCATGACCATTCTGAGCCGTTGGATTACATAAATTCAACGGTTTAGATTAGATGAGGGGTCAAAACGTGGTCGTTTGGGGTTAGTAATAGGGCGGGTTTGGTGGATGGTAATGGATTGGGTCGGATGTGGGTAAGGGTTGGACGATCAGGATTGTTGATCAAGTGAGATCAACGGTTGGGATGGGGCGTGACGGAATGACGTCGTTTAGGACGTCTGTGAGGCTATGGCTAATTGGACCGGGTAAAGGGATGAAATTTGGGCCTGATTTTGGTTAAATTGGGATGGCCCAATTCTATTTTCTCTTTATTTTCATTTCTTTTCTTCCTAAATAATTAAAAGCCAAAATTCTAAATCATATTACAAAAAATCAAATTAACTTATGAAAAATACTAATTAACTTTTACTAACAAATAACACACACAATTAAATATCAATTAACAATAAATCACACAACTAGACCTTTAAATGCTAAATGTAAAGTGTATTATTTTTGTGATCTTTATTTTTCGTAAAACAAAAAATTACTCCTAATAAAACCTAAGTGTAAATGCAACATATTTTGTGTTTTATATTAATTTAACAAATAAACACGCACAGACAAAAATACAAATAATAATTAAGAAATTATGCAAAATTCATAGAAAATCAAACACAACACAAAACTATTTTATTTTAAATTTTTGGGAGTAATTCTCATATAGGGCAAAAATCACGTGCTCATAATGACAGAGGTACATTTTGGAGTTTGTGGGCCACATATGAGTGGATATGTATTGGCGAAGAAGATTCTTCGAGCAGGGTATTATTGGCTTACTATAGAGCGTGATTGTATCAGTTTCGTGCGAAAATGCCATCAGTGTCAGATACACGGAGATCTGATTCATTCTCCGCCAACAGAATTACATACGATGTCAGCACCATGGCCCCTTTTTTCATGGGGAATGGATGTCATTGGACCTATCGAGCCGGCAGCTTCCAACGGTCATAGGTTCATTCTGGTAACCATCGACTATTTCACCAAGTGGGTTGAAGCTAAAACTTTCAAGTCGGTAACCAAGAAAGCAATGGTGGATTTTGTTCATACCCATATCATTTGTAGATTTGGGATTCCAAAGGTAATCATCACGTATAATGGTGCTAATCTTAATAACAGTTTGATGAAAGAAGTATGTCAACAGTTCAAGATTACACACCGTAATTCCACCCCTTATCGCCCCAAAGCGAATGGAGCAGTTGAGGCAGCCAACAAGAATATAAAGAAGATATTAAGGAAAATGGTAGAAGGTTCCAGACAATGGCATGAAAAGTTACCATTTTCATAGTTGGGTTATCGCACTACTGTTCGTACTTCAGCAGGTGCAACTCCTTATTTGTTGGTATACGGAACTGAAGCGGTGATACCGGCAGAAGTTGAAATTCTGCCTCTCCAAATTGTCGCTGAGGCTGAGATTTATGACAATGAGTGGGTCAAAGCCCGATTGGAGCAATTAATCTTGATTGATGAAAAGAGATTGGCAGCAGTGTGTCATGGCCAATTATATCAAAAGAGGATGGCAAGAGCATATAATAAGAAGGTGCATTCAGGAAGTTTGAAGTGGGGTAGCAAGTGTTGAAACGGATCCTGCCACATCAGGCCGAAGCAAAGGGCAAGTTCGCCCCGAACTGGCAAGGACCGTTTATTATTACCAGAGTGCTATCCAATGGCGCTTTATGCTTGACAGATATCGAAGGAAGATGTATCGACATGGCTATCAATTCTGACGCAGTCAATAGATATTATGTATGATTTCTTTTGATTGTAATTGTTGTTTGTTTGTTTATACTTGGCATTGTATCGGAGAATGAAATGACGGAGGCAATTTGTTCTTCTATCCAAACACTTTAACCTTTGTCTCCCCTTTTTTTAGCCTTATTTATTCTTTCATATCCCTCTCTTGGAATCGCTAATCAAATTGAAAAAAAAAAGAGAAAAGAAAAATAACAACAAAACAAAAGAAAAGTCACAAGAGAAACGAAGAAATGGTGTGAACTACGTTCGACCTGATTCCTCAAAGAGGATACGTAGGCGCCTCATGGCTCGGTCATAGTGTAATAAAAGTCAAAAGAGCCCCAAGCAAGAAAACTGGGGCAAAAGTTATGTTTTAAATTTTGGGAAAGAAATTTGATTCCAAGAGTTGTAACATTTTTACCCATCAAAGTTATTTTAAAAATTCATGATACCTTTTTTTTTCCTTTTAAATCCCCAACTGATGTCCAAAAAGACCTCCCAATCAGTATCCGAGAAGTACCAAGTCACGCGAATGGAAGTCGGAAATAACACTATGATCCCCAGCAGAAAGAGGATCATAAGCTGAAGAGAATTGATAGCCAAAAGAATCCTCAGCATAGAGAGTCTTATCGGTAATACTCCAATCCCCAGCTGAAAAAAATAAAATAAAATAAAATAAAATGAGAGAGTCTTATTGGTGAAAACCTTCACAGTCACCATAAGGCGATGGGAGTTGAGAGAAATGAGAGAGTCTTATTAGTGAAAATCTCTCGAAGGGCACTATGAGGCGACAAGGAGTTAAAAAGGGGACGACGGGATAAGGTTGACATAAAGGGATCGTCGAGACATCAAGCAGAACAAAGATGCGGATTCGCAAAAGAGTTGGGTTACGGGGCCTTTGAAATGAAAAGTAGGGCCACCAGAAAGGATGATTGATATAAATAGATTGGGTTGGTTAATCCAGAATGCACAACATAATCATTGGGATCGGTTATACCATTCAGATGAGTTATTTTCCTTTTTCTTCTCCCCAGTTGTTCAGAAAGACTTTTCTTTTTCTATCTCTTGAAGTCATCATTTTTCATTTCTTTTGTTAAAAGATTTTTTTCAATGGTAGTTTGTGTTCAAGAAGGATTTTCAGAGCCTACTACCAGTTTCCATATGGTGCAAAGTGAAATTTGGATAAAACTGGCCAAAGATAAGCGTAATGGAACAAGAAAGGTGTCGTTGTAAGGCCAGGAGGAATATCATCCCCAACAGATAACATTATCCCCGACAAGTTTTAATAGCATAATGGAACGCAGAGCAGGGAAAGAGAAAAGGAAAAACCATCCCCAGCAGGAGTGGCACAACCACTCACCACGTTTTCTTTGATTTGAAGTAGGTAAAGGAAACAGCATTGATGGCGGAAAGGCATGCCACAAGGAAGATTATCAAACTGGGGTAGAAAATTTTCCTTTCATTTTGAAAATTTCCTGAAAGTCGGGAGACCGCCCGTATAACAGAGGAATACATTTTAAGTTTAAAGATTGAAGTCGGGAACCTGCCCGTATAACAGAGGAATATATTTTAAGTTGAAGATTGAAGTCGGGAGCCCGCCCGTATAACAGAAGAATAAATTTTAAGTTGAAGGTTGAAGTCGGGAGCCTGCCCATATGACAGAGGAATATATTTTAAGTTGAAGGTTGAAGTCGGGAGCCCGCCCGTATAACAGAGGAATACATTTTAAGTTTAAGATTGAAGTCGGGAGCCCGCCCGTATAACAGAGGAATACATTTTAAGTTTAAGATTGAAGTCGGGAGCCCGCCCGTATAACAGAGGAATGCATTTAAGTTGAAGATTGAAGTCGTGAGCCCGCCCGTATAACAGAGGAATACAATTTAAGTTTAAAGATTGAAGTCGGGAACCCGCACGTATAACAGAGGAATACATTTTAAGGTGAAGATTGAAGTCGGGAGCCCGCCCGTATAACAGAGGAATACATTTCAAGTTGAAGATTGAAGTCGGGAGCTCGCCCGTATAACAGAGGAATACATTTTAAGTTGAAAATCGAAGTTGGGAGCCCGCCCGTATAACAGAGGAATACATTTTAAGTTGAAGATTGAAGTCGGGAGCCCGCCCGTATAACAGAGGAATACATTTTAAGTTGAAGATTGAAGTCGGGAGCCCGCCCGTATAACAGAGGAATACATTTTAAGCTGAAGATTAAAGTCGGGAGTCCGCCCTTATAACGGAGGAATACAATTCAAGTTGAAGTCAGTAAAGCGGAGGATTACAGCAAGATCCCCAGCATAAATTCAAGTTCAGAAATCGAAAGAAAGGTAACAATGGTCAGAAGAAGGCAGTTCAAGCTTCGAAAGGAAAATAGTTTGAAGAAGGAAATAAGCAGTTCAAGTTTGGCAATCAAGAGAGGCCGATGAGTCAAGACAGAAATGAAGAAACATCAGAGGAAGCAAGACAACAAGAAAGCAAGGCGACAAGAGCAAGCCTGAAAATCTAGATAAGATTTTGTAATTCTTAGACTAGTTTAGTCTAGCTTCTTATTTTTCATTTTAGCCTGGTGTAATAAGGAGGTCGGTAGTCAGTAGCAGCAACAACAACAGCAAGATCACAGCTTCATGGTAGTCCGAGCTACCAAAACTTCTCGAACTACATTGACATGATTCCTTTTTAGCCAAGGATATGTAGGAGACCTTTAAAAGCAAAGGTTCGGTCAAATATTTCAAAAAATTCTTCACACGGAGTGTTCAAACGGGCAAAAAATCGCTCGTATCCGCTCACTTCGTCTTTGCACGAAAACTCTTCGTGTTTACGGGCAAAGAGGGGCAGCTGTGAGCACGTGATTTTTTCCCCACACGAAATACTCCCAAAGGAATTGTCGATTTTATTGTGTGCATTTTTGTAAATTTCCATAGTATTTTATGTCGTCATTTGCTTGTGTCCGTACATGTTTATATGTTTAAATTAATAGAAAATACATAATATGATGTAATTGTATTTTAAAAATTAATAGATATTTTTGAGTTAGTTAATAACTAAATGTTTTAGAAAAATAAAAAAAAAACATAAAAATATGTATTCCGCATTTTTAGAGTTTAAAGTCAAATTGTGTGATTTTTCTTTTAAAATTGGTATTTAATTGTGTACGATAATTATTAATTGGAACAAAGTAGTATTTTAAGTTGATTGGGATTTATAATTTAATTTAGGAGATTTTAGTATTAATTTTGGAAATAATTAGAAAATAAAAGAAGGAAATAATTAAAAGAAAAATTAAATTGGGCCAAAATCAGGAATTAAATTCCCAATCCAGGCCAAATTTGCAGAAAAAATCCCCCAGCCCAGGCCCAATCAATGCCCCATCCAGTCAAGCTTTTCAACCAAACCAAACGACGTCGTTTTTGTCACATTTGATCTGAACCGTCGATCTCGTTAGATCGAACGGTTCAATCCGTCTCCAACCTCAATGAAATAACGACGTTTCAAGTCAACCAATCTCAGCCGTTCAATCCACATCAATCCAACGGCCCTCATCCCATCTCCCAACCCGTCTCATCAACCCGACCCATTCCCCAAACCCATCCGGTCCCAGAGAAGGCCAAACGACACCGTTTGGTTTAGTCGACTGATCCAGGCCATTGATCTCAAATGATCTAATGGCCTGGATTGGTTCTCTCACTTTGTATATAACTAACCAAACACACCCAGCCCCCCCAAGCTAAACCCCCTCCGTCTCTAACATTCAGAGACAGCCCCAACACCCTCCGCCTCACACCACCGTCGACTGCCCGCCGAACATTGCCTACGGCGGCGGTCGACGGCCAAATAGCCCATCTTTATACCACTGAACCTCCATACCACCCTCAACACAAATCCCTACCCCTTATCCCTCGAATCATCACCGGCTTCTTTGAATCTTCGATCGAAGTTCAGGACCCAAAACCTAATTCATCTAACGACCACCAAACTCACACCCCCACAACCACCTCGACTTCCTCATACACAATCCACCACTGTTTTCCCTCAAATGCTATTACATCTTCTCAAATTCCCAATCTGAGGTCGAGCCTAGAAGACAAGTTCAAACCCGGTCCTGTAGTCTTTTCGAGTATCTTGAGGGTTCAGAACCTTTTCATCGCAAAATAGTGTTATTCGCCTGTTCTTAACTAAGGACAGATGAATAATATTATTTTGCGGCTTAAATTGGAGGGTCCAGTCAAAGCCGAGTAAAAAATGGTGAGTTTTGTTTCCTTTCATTTCATTTCCCGTCTTTTATCTTTCCCTTTCCGTTCCTGTATATTTGTTTCGTGTGTTCATACACATGTTTTCTGCTTCATCTCACTTTCTCGACTTCTTTTGATATTTTGTTTATCAGATTAATTTCCTTTCATGTCAATTTGTTTTGATTGAGGTAATTGGTTTTTAATTTTAGTCAATTGCTGAAGTTAGTAAGTTTGTCGATTTGTTAGAACATTTTTGATTTTGCAATCAATAAACTAAGTTTGCCCTTATACCAAAAATTAAGGATTGGTTATTCGCATTGTTTGAATTGTTTGGTCAATCGAAAAGCTTTTAAAATACTTGAATTGTTGTTTCTGTTTGTCACCTGAACCTGCTATGTCATTCCCTGTAAGTATGTTTTGGAGCATTGAAATCCTTGGTCTTTGTTTTGGTGCTATGTGATTCAACCTAAGTTCAAGCCTAAGCTATTGTGTGAATTCGATGAAGTGTTCATGGTCTGAGTTGAATCTGATATTGGTTTGAATTTATTTTTGGTATAATATTGTTAATTAGATAGTAGTGATAAGGTTGTATTTTAGTTGAATTTCAGTTCAAAACTTAGGGGAATTGGTTATAGCTGAAAGATGTAGTATAGGTTTCAGGGGTATTTTCAGGGTTAATTCACATTAGTTCGGGGGTATTTTGGGGAATTAGATCACATAAATAATTGATTAAGGGGCTGCTAAAGGATTGAATAAAGACAAGGATTAGTGGGGTTGGAAAAGTTGAAAGACAATGTTAAGTGGGATTAAATAGTTAAAAGATACTAATAGTGGAAGACTACTTTCTGATTTAAGGATTGAAAGAAGTTAATTTATTGTCCACTAGTTGCCTAAAATTAGAAAAAAAGAGTTTGAGAGGAGATATAAAAAGGGAGAATAAATTCTTAAAAAAGGGGAGTTCGTTTTAGACATTTTCTGCTATTTGAATCCGTACACTGATAAAACACTCTGAAATCTGAGAGTATTTCCTGCACTGTTCCATTGAAGGCTTGAATTAAAATTCCGAATTTTCATCTACTGAATTGTAGTTTTCCAGTTCCCTTCTGTTCATTGGAAGTGTTTTGAGGTCCACTTGCTGGTTTCCGGTTATTTTCTTTGGGGTCAGTTATTGGTGATTTGCTTTTGGATACTACTGTTGAGTGATTTCTGGTTTGTTGAGTATTGTTGTTGGTATTTCAACTGGTGTTGGTTCACTTCTGGATTGTCATTTTTTTTTCTCGGCTGCTGCTGGTTGTTTACTGCTGTTATTGCTGGTGCTACTGTGTTACTACTACTGATTACTCCTTTTTCCTTCTTCTATTGTCATCATCCAGGTATCTTCTGGAATCCTAGAGGACATGTGAATGTGAATCTGCATTTTGAATGTGAAACATTTGGGATACAAGTTGTTTTCCAAGTTTATTTCTACTATTTCATCCATTCCAATATTATTAAGTATGTAATCCTATATTATGCCTGTTTAGTCTAGCCTTTTCTTATGTTGCTGAATATTGTATAGTGAATTTGTGGTTATTTATTGGTTTGATTCCAAGAGAATATGATTGTGAGGTTTGGATTCAAATAAATTGAAGGCATCATCATATAGGTTTAAGATTACTGAAATGGTTATTTGGACAATGTGTGCCATGGGATCATTGTAATAGGTTGTCAGTTACACTATAATCAATAGTGTAATAGTGTGTCTTTTCACCTGCGAAATTGTTCTCTTAAAACCAATCTATGATTGATTATTGGACTTTCATAAGTTAGTCTGTTTTAGTTATGCATTCCCATAGTATCTTGTCAGTATGAAGTTCTGGCATCTTTAGTTGAGCTTTTCCAAATCGGTGCAATATCAGTCGAGATATGGTCAGGGACGTGTGCATTGTCAAATTTTTAGAGCAGTCAGGATCATGTCGTTATAGAGGTCCGGTTTAAACTTTTCTACTTTATCTTTTCTCACGTGAATGTGTTGTATTTATTTGCTATCCTACCTTCAGCTATTGTTATATGGAATGTGGTCTCTCTACTTCACATTGATTTGGGTAGTCTTTGTTTCTTCAGTTTTTTTTTAATTTCCAAGTATAAGAAAACTTATGCAAATATAAATATACGTGGAAGAACAAATCTACTTAGCATGCTAATGAGTTCAACCAGAATATCCTATTAATGTGCATTTTATTATTTCACTTAATGATTGTTTCGCTAAAGGAAATTGTGAGGTCAGTCTTTGAAAAAAGAAGAATCTTGTTAATTGAAATTAAGTGAAAAATATGAATTTCGGTCTCGGTTTATGCAATAAATTAGGATTTCTCTTTTTTTAGAGATAAATAAAGTAGAGAATCATCGTTGCCTTAGGTTTGCCTTTTAAATAATAAAAATGAGATGAGTCTCGCCAAATAAAATGCACAAACTGCGGTGCCCTCATAAGGGTATATATCAAAATACTTAGATTTCGGGACAGGTTGTTTAGCGAATTTTACGGCCTTCCCCAAATAATAACGTGTTAGTCTCTTTAGGCGTGTCTTTAACAATTTTACCTTCCTAAATTCGGGTGTGCATTTCATGCGACCCAAATCCAAATCTCAAAACGTTGAATAAAATGTGTCGAGGATCCGGGTACATTTCATGTGACGTGATCCAAAAATATATTTTAAACGACGTTCAATTCCTTTAAAAAATAATTAAAAGCGGTTAGAAGTTAAAATTTTCACATAAGTTAAAGCATGTATTAAAAATAAGATAATTTAGCCAAATATAACAGTTAAGCGATTGTGCTAGAACCACGGAACTCGGGAATGCCTAACACCTTCTCCCGGGTTAACAGAATTCCTTATCCGAATTTCTGGTTCGTAGACTGTAATATAGAGTCAATTTTTTCCTCGATTCAGGATTCAAACCGGTGACTTGGGACACCATAAATGTCTCAAGTGGCGACTCTGAATCTCTTAATAAACGAATCTCGTTTCGATTGTCCTTTAATTGGAAAAACTCCCTTTACCACATCCCTTCCTGGAGTGCAGTAGGCGTAAAAAGGAGGTGTGACATAATCTATGTCTAATCTGGCCACTTTCTAATCTAGCCACTTTACAGTCAACTAACCACTTTACAATATACTAACTACTTTACATAATTAACCAATAATCTCAATAAGATTAACAAAATTCAATTAATGCGTGGAACAGGAAATTTCTAAATTACTAGCTTTTTCTTGAAAGTAATTTAACTCTAGCCAATAAAAAATCATTGAATTACAGATGATTAAAAAAAGTTTACGAAGAGGCTAATAAACCTTCTCCATAATTAAAGAACTCGAACCAATTAAAAATAGATCATTGAATTAGAAATAATTTAAAATATCTTTGAAGAGACTAAACCTTCTCCATAAAGAACTCCATCCAATAAAAGAAATAACTGAGTAAAAAAAATTAATTAAAAAGTGTGTGAAAAGTCTAAGTCTTCTTCATAAAGAACTCTAACCTAAAAGAAATATTAAAAATAAACCTAAAAGAAATAGGTGAAATATTTAAAAAAGATTAAAAACGAAATTGTGAAGACAAATTAAACCTTCTCCATATATATAAAGCATAAGAATTGTCTTCAGATAAAATCAAAATCACAAATCTGGAATATACACATATTCTTGATTTTAGGAATACTAATCTTTACGGTACGTGTGTTGCCCGTGTATTCTTTCTTAATGAGTACATAATTTTGTAAGGAATTATATAAATTTATTATTGGCTTAGTACTATAAAAGAAAAAAGTATACTTTTTAAAATAATAATTACTGATCCTATATATCTAATTATTCAATAAAGAAAGAAACTGATCATATGTGGTATTTCCCTATTTATAATTTTTAGATGAGTATTTTTATTTTTGGACTCCTATATTACATATATAGCTACAACATTTGTATATGTTTCCTTATTTAATTATACATGTACTAAGTATTATTTAATGACTATTCCTTCATTTCAATGAAATTGGTTGTAGATATGTAAGGTAAAAGTTGAGATATTTTCGTTCTTAGATTTATGTGTTTATTCGATTAGCATTCA
The DNA here is from genome assembly GCA_026770625.1 of Nicotiana glauca. Lineage (NCBI taxonomy): Eukaryota > Viridiplantae > Streptophyta > Magnoliopsida > Solanales > Solanaceae > Nicotiana > Nicotiana glauca. The sequence continues at coordinate 43,306 of MU735898.1, forward strand.
ATTTTATGTGTTTATTTGAATTGAAGTGATAAATCTTTTTTGAATATCAGAATTTCGTACATAGTTTAACTAGGGAAGAGTTTAATAAACAAAACTTAATTTATTTCAAAGTCTTAAAAAAATTGGGAATAATTAAATGACTATTTTGTCTAGCGTAAAATCTAATTTTAAAGGGTAATAAAAAAGGGCGAATGATATTTCGCTAAAGTTATTCATACTTTTAATATAGACGGATAGATAGATAGATAGATAGATAGATAGATAGATAGATAGATAGATAGATAGATAGATAGGTAGATAGATAAATATATAAATATAAATATAAATATAGATGTGGTCTCAACTTTTTTTATTGCAGAAATTAAACACTCTTTTCTTTATCATTCCTTGTTGTGAAAATTAAGAATAGACAAATATGGGTAAGACATTACATTTTCATAATACTCATAGCAGTTAAAGTCTCGTAAGCATTTTACTAATTAAATACTATAAATACTACGTGGTTCTTCTATAAATGGGTGAAAATCATTTACCCTCCCCAACTTTATGTTAAAGTCAAACTCCCCCCTCAATTTTGAACAATAATCATTCTCCCCCCTTTATCCTACACAATATCTTTTTTGCCCTTGAATTTTTAATTTTCTCCTCAATTCAATATATTTTTATCATATGATATTTTCTTATGGTTTTAGCTATAACTTAAATTATGTAATACTAATATAAATTGTAATTAGAGTTCATTAAAATTATAAGTATAATAAGTAATCAGAGTCAATTAAAACTACCTTATCTTTATGATTATTATTTTAATGTAATACATATTAAATATATATTTAAGTTATATTTTCTTAGCGACGAAGCTAGAAATCCATATAAGAGGATGGAAAAATACCCCAACTTTTTTTTAATTACGGATCGAACTTGTGAGCTAAGATAACTTGGGGTGTTTTTCATCCTCTTATATGAAAAAATCGGATTGAAATTGTGAGCTAAGATATTAAAATTTGTAAGCTAAGAGAATAGAGTTCATTAATTTCTTAGCTCACAAATTCAATCCGGATTTTGATATAAGAGGATTGAAAAATACCCCAAGTTATCTTAGCTCACAAGTTCAATCCGAAATAATTAAAAAAATTGGGATATTTTTCAATCCTCTTATATGAATTTCTAGCTCCGTCGCTAAGAAAATATAGCTTAAATATATATATTTAATATGTATTACATTAAAATAACAATCATAAAGATAAGGTAATTTTAATTGATCGACTCTAATTACTTATTCTACTTATAATTTTAATGAACTCTAATTACAATTTATATTAATAGGTATTACATAATTTAATTTATAGCTAAAACCATAAAAAATATATTATATAATAAAAAAGTATTGAATTGAGGAAGAAATTGAAAATTCAAGGGCAACATAGGTATTGTGTAGAATAAAAGGGGGGGGG
>MU735898.1:46139-69849 GCA_026770625.1 Nicotiana glauca
GGGGGGGGGGGGGGGGGGGAATGATTATTGTTCAAACTTCAAAGTTGAGAGGGGAGTTTGATTTTTAGCACAAAGTTAGAGAGGGTAAATGATTTTCACTCTCTATAAATATTAAAGACAATATTCAAAAGACAGTTTTAAGTTCTAAATTTTTAGTCTAGGTAAACATTACTTCATTGGTAGTAGTATTTCATCAGTAATATAATTAAAACTATAATAGGTAGTGTATTTCTTGTTAATAAAAGGACTCGTTTTTTTCTTTCGTTTTAATAATTTATATAAGGTAAAAATATAATTAATTTTGAAGTCTTAAATATTAGGATTTCATATCTAGTTCAAATAAATACGGATTTAATATACAAAATATCATTGATTTCATTTCAAGTCCTAAATATTAGAAAAATGAATTAAATGACTATTTTGTCCAGTATAAAATAAATTTTTAAAGGCGAAATATATAAACGGCCCCTTCAAGTTGTCCTCAACGGTCAGCCAGACACCTCAACTAACTCGTGTATCATTTTCACACTTCTTCTCCACTAAAGTACGACCTCGTGAACCCTTCACGTTAACACGACAAAGTGTGTGCTTTACACTTAATTCCAAGTACGTGAAACCCTCAAAATTAAGGTTTTTTTCTTTCTTTTTTTAAAGTTAACATTATTTTATGTAGGTCCCATTATATTTTATTTTTCACACATTAATTTCACTTTCTTCCCAAAATATTTCTTCTTCACCAAACCTCTTCCTTCTGCCATTAATCCACCCCCTCTGACATATTCCGGTCCAGTTGAAGAATAAGCCTCCAAGTAGTTACAATGAACGTAGGATTCCCAACAATAAGAAGATATAAACAAAAGATTTGGAGATTAACATAGCAGAAGGTGAAATCTCAAGGAACCACCACCGAACTCCACCCTAAGACCAGCGATAAGGTCGTTGTTTTGCCGAAAATCATTGAGGAAAATCGGTAACATTGCTCCTCCAACATACTCCGGCCCCGTGTCCAATATCTCCATCACCGGCATATCATCCATTCTTAAGATTTGGTTCAAGGCTTCCAACTATTGGTTTTCTAGATTTCGTTGGGATTTCGACAAGGTCTGAGTTCTTCGGTAAGGTTTATTTAGTCCATCACGTATTTGAGGTGGTCTGTTCGTAATTTTCAGTTTGTTGTCGTCGTCGTTCCTGGTCTCTGTTCGCATCTAACTGGTGTTGTACGTTGGATTTTGAGATTTGCTTCTTAATTCAAATTGAATTAAAGTTCCGATGAAGAAGGGTGAGTGGTCTGTTTTTTTTTTTTTTTTTTTGGCAATTTCCTCTCTTCTGCAAAATAGTTGCTGAAGAAAAGTGGAGACGAAGAGGAAGTGAATGAGACGAGGAGGAAGGGCTATGGTGATTAAAGAAGCTTTTTCCATAATTATTGTTCTTTTTTCTTTTTTAAATTATTATTATTGCTTTTTTTGTTTTTGTTTTATAATAGGTGGCAATTTTTTTTAATTAAAATTACACATGGCATTTTATCATTTGTTCGTTTGACATCAATCCGAGAGTGTATTTCACGTGAGGTAGGATGATGAGGTCGGGTGTTTAATTGACCTACTTTATGAAGGCTTGAAGTGTCCAATTGAAAATGGGGTCAGTTGAGGTGTCTGGCTGACCGTTGAGGACAATTTAAAGGGATCGTTTATATATTTCGCCATTTTTAAAGAGTAAAAAAGACGTACGATATTTCGATAACGATTTTCGTGCATTATTTAAAATATGCCGTAAGGTGGCATTCCCCTTTCATTAAACTAGCAAAATATAGAAAAGAGGGAGACAGTACGTCCTTACCTCACCAAAAGTTGAACTGGAGTTACATAAAATATTTCCCAGCTAGATCCCTGTACAATAAATACAAATAAGCTCCAATTCCCCGTGCCAGATACATGAATTCTTCTTTTGCTTGTGCCTAAAAGAAACCATTTGGATGTAATCTAACCTATAAGGCCCTTTTGCTGAGACTGGTAAATCTTGTGATGAAGTGATACTCAATGCATCGTTGTCAATTCCCCGCTTGGCAAGTGCATCCGCGACCTGATTAGCTTCTCTATAACAGTGTTGTACTTCACAATTTACCCGACTGATAAGATTTTGGATATTCTTGATCATGTCCATCATCTACTAAGGTATCGTGGATTTGCCTTTAATCATGTCTATGACCAACAACGAGGAGAATGATATTACACATGTTATAATGACTACACAATTTGATGCCAGCAAGAGCAGCCTTGGTTTAGCCATGTTATTGCTAGGCCTTCCAACTGGCTGAGCAAAAGCAAAGATACATCTTCCTGTGTGATCCCTGCAAATCCTTCACTATTCTTACTACCATATGTATTAATCTTGATCCGTTTTCCCTATATAATAGGAATGAAAACAATCCTAGGAACAAGATTAACTATCTGATGACAAATACTTTTCCATGTTGGTATCCCATTCTCAACACTCTGTCTTAGCAGGAATCCATTTGAGATGAGTTAGAATTTGGTAAATAATTCCTTTCACATGCATGGACCCTTTAACCTCCAAATTTCACAACACAACTTGGTGGACTCTATTCTTAGATTCAAGATCCCACCATCTCTGTATCATTGTAACAATAGGAATATCATTCCATCTGAGATTTTCATATGTGAGATGCCACCTTGCCACCAATAAAAGTATGATGATGTGTTTCCTTCTGAGAGTCAAGATAACAGAAGCATTTGGATACAAGTGTATGACCAAATCTCATAATAGTATCATCATATCAAAAGGCAGTTTATCTTTTAAGATTCTCCAAACCAAAAAGGACATTTTAAAAGGCAAATATTTATGCCAAATTCTTTTCAAAGAAACAACTACTATATATCCTTTCTCTACTACAATTTCAAGCCGACGAAGTAGTTAAGGAGCCCTCAGTAGTAAAGCTATCACAACTATTTGGCATCCACACAGGGAGATCAACAGAATTATTGTTACCAATGGGAATTGACAAGATCTGTTCGAACAAAAATTCAGGAAGATGTATTAGATATATTCCAGTTATTATTAACCATAATATCGCTAACAGCTTGATTGCCTGGAGGTTCCTCCAAATGGATAACCTGAGCAATAGCACCCATTTCTGACAATTGTCCCACCATAAACTACTATTGCTTGAGTTGATCCTCAGCTAAAAGAAAATTAGGCTCCCTGAATTATAAGAATTAAAGATAAATAGGATTCTTGTTTATTGGAATCGTAAGGAAAATGTAGTGAATTTCAGCTGAAAGAAAATTTGGCATTCAAAATTTAAGAACATTATAGTCAATCACAAATTGGGAAAAGTTTCATGCCTAATGCAAAAAAGGACATGCAAGTACATTTGGGGTCGTTTGGTAGGGTGCATTAGATAAGCTAATGCATGCATTAGCTTTGTGTATTAATAATACATTGTTTGGTAGGGTGCATTAGATAAGCTAATGCATGCATTAGCTTTGTGTATTAATAATACATTGTTTGGTAGGGTGCATTAGCTTTGTGTATTAATAATACATTGTTTGGTACACATTTTAAACTCATGCATTACTTATGCAAGCATTAGTTATACATCATATTTGGTATTATCCTATGCATAACTAATGCATAGAAAACAACGGTATTAGCAATGCAATGGGTTTTAATGCATGCATTAGCTTAGTTAAAGACAAAATTGTCCTTCAAAATTTATACTTGATTAAAATATACTAGTTAGTAATATATTAATACAAGTTCAAAATAATCCAAATAGTGAGAAATAAAATTATATCCCTAGTAAATAAATAAATTCTTAGAATATTTTCTTTTTTTATAAATAAATATATAATTTTGTTTTACAATATAGGTAGACAAATAAAATATTTTTTTAAAACCTTTTCATATAAAAACATTTCTCAACATATGTTTCTTTTAAAAAGTTAGAGTGTGGACTAGTTTTGAGGGCATTTTTGTAAACAAACAATTCTTTTAGAAATTGTGCAATGTTTTAATACATCAAACCAAACAAAGGATAAGAAATATGTTAGCATAACTAATACCAACATAACTAATATCCTACATTCACTAAGGGCCACATTGCATGCTTCCTAACCCTTGAATGGCTACATTTGTTTCTCTAATATTTAGCATATGCTTTCATATTCTTAGACAGCACTAATTGGTCTATATATTACTAATTTTTACAAACTATCTACAACTCTTATTAATTTAGAAAACCTTCCTCCGATTAGCCCCCCAAAAAAAGGAAGATAATAATGTGCTTGCAGGATAATTGACTCTTTAAAAGAAAACAATTAGTATATGGAAGAGAGACAAAATTTATTTGAATAAACGTATGAATTTTATCTTCAGTTGGGAAAAGAATCTCTAAAATTACATCGGAAGTTAACTTTTTACATGTCTAATCTATCTAGTAGAATTGGTGCCACCAATCATATGGAACAATGTCTTCTATTCCATTCATTAGTGTTAGTTCCAAGAAGTCACTGTTATCTGTGTTAAGATCAGCTTCAGCACAAGATTGCTCGTGAATACCAGGCAAGGATAATTGACCATATGCTTCTTCTTGTCCGCTTGCTGCTATATTTGCTTCTTCTGTCATCACGTACACTCTGTTGGTGTTGGCCCCATGATTCTCCAATGTAGCTTCATCTCTGTCATACGTGGTCAAGATTTGGCTATTTTTGTTAAGTCTTCTCAAATAATTATCCTGTTGTTCAGCGTTCATAATCTGATGTTGTTGGCAAATTGTTGCTGACTGTGTAGTGCTGTAGTCAGGTTCACCCAACATACCTTCTATTACTTGAGCAACTTCTTGTTCCTCCATATTAACCCCATTCTTCCTATTTCTCTCTGTTATATTCTTCTTAATTCGGCTGAGAACAAAATCTTGTTTAGGAGTATTGTTTTCTCTGAAGTAATCATCCCCCACGTAATATTCTCTCATCAGCCAACTAATCTTATCTTGCTTTGATTCTTTACTACTCCGAGTTTGATAAACATAACTTTTTCTGAATCCAACCACAGTGCCCTTACCATTCTTGATAGGATCACCGCCGGTTTGGGCTTTCCATGTCCCGTTAGCGCAAGTTCGACGAAACCTTTTATGTGATTCCTTCCGCTTCTTCAAAGGAGAAATAAAGTAGGCAATTTTCTCTTCAGGACGATCAGAAATCTCCCATGGTGGCTGGTCTCCATAGATTTCTGCAAATCGAATAGGGCATTCACTGGGCAAAGACTCACCCTTCAAGAACTTTCTCAGAAAGTAGATCAACTCTTTATCAGTTGGGTAAAATCGAACACTGGGAAGCCGTGATACCATCGACATGGTGGACTTTGATTTGCTATTATGAATAAAGAAATTAAAACAAGGAGGAGAAAAGAATCGCAAGAAAAAACAACCCTTCAATGATCGATGGTTGCTAGTGTTCTTTCAATGAGTCAGAGATTGACTCCGCTGAGAGAACAAAGAATTGGAGTATTGTGAAAACAGAGAGAAGAAAGAATGAATTATTACTATTATGGAAGAAGAACCTGAAAGAGTACAGCGGCGGAAGCTAATGTTCAGCTTCTTTAAATAAATTAGGTTTCTAAAATAAATTCACGCGGAAAGACTGATTTTTTTAGGAAAGAACGGAGTTTAGGAAAAATAGGAAAGTAATTGATTGTTATAAAGCTGGGTATTAGGAACTTTTGGCGGGTAGTTTGCAGAGTATTTTTTTTTTTTGGAATTACACTTGAGACTCTAGTAATCTTACCTCTTTTTTCATATCAGAACTTATTTATTTTAAATTTTTAATTAACTTTGTCCTATCAAATACTAGGAATTTTTTAAATTAACAATTGATTTTACAGGAAAAAATGAAAATTCGTTTTTTCAACTTTCATTTGCAAGTTAATTGTCTAACTCAACGTTCTTTTCACAGAGAAGGAAAATCAAGTTGCTCTGTTTTTAATTTGAAGTTATTTACAGTATAATTAAAATTTATCATTTTATTAACTGATGAGAAAAGGAAATATAGGTTGTCACAACAATAAATGCTAAAGGTGAAAATCAGAATTTAAATACTCATTTATGTGAACATGTTTGACTGTGCACAGGATTTAAGAAAAAATGAAGACTTTTTGAATTTGTGGTCCTAAACAAGTCAAAATGGGGTCGAGAATATTTGTGTGGTTATAAAAACTTCTTATTATGAATAGAATTGGAATTTTAAACTAAATTGTTTTCGAATTTAGAAAGGGGTCATTTCTGTTTTGAACGGACCAAAAAGTAAATAGGTTCACGTAAACTGGAACGGAGGTAGTATATGAATTTGTATGCTTCAAGAAACACCCTTTTCTAGGAAGTAACTTCACCCACCAGTAAAAGAGAATTATAGCCTCATTTTCTCTTGCTTGTTTACCTCCTTCATTCTTCATTTTCCCTTTTCTGAGAGAAACTAATACTGTTATAAAAGTCACTGCAAGCCTCCATATAGAAAGAACAAAAAATGTTGATGTTTTTATAGTGTGCATATATAAATGCATATGTTTAATATTTGTATGTCGTGTTCCATTCGCCAATCAACATTGTTATTTCACATTAAGTAATATTCAGACTGTCTGACTATGGTTATTCACTACATGAAACCATGGGGTGTCACTAAAGATGCCCTTATGATTAAAACAAACAATTAATTTACATTTGTGAAGTAGTTAACCACTATGTAGTAGTGAATGAATCGGTAGTAACGGTTTCTTTTGGATAACAAGAAACAGCAAAAGGTGACCTATGAACAAGTAACAGGGCAACAAGCAACCTAAAGACCGACTCTAACTTCGATCAAAAAACAAGAACTGATTCATCAGTGACTATGGTGTTCATCTTTGATCATCAGAAAAATCAGGCTCGTCAGGCTTAAAGAGTTTAGGCATACGTAAGCTGGATTCACCAGGGTCCACCCGTGCCATCTTGCCTCTTCTGGTGTTAGCAGCAAATCTTGATGCCAATATTGTAGCTCCAAGATGCTGAATACTGCTTTCTGTTGCATGATCCGAAGCATTGCCACCGTCATAACCAGCTTCTGGATATTCATGACCATAATCATCCCCTTGGTCCATCCCTCGTGAGTAGTACAGGCTTTCTTCTCTTGACAATTCCTCCGCTAGTTTTTTCCTCCGATAGCGTCTCCATGCAGCTTGTATGTAACAAGCTCCCCATGTCCTCCATTGGTGTGAGTAGAATCGGAATGCATGCTGTAATTTCTTACTATGGAGGCGTCTGAACTGGTTGGCAACAAACTTGAGCTTTTCAGCTTTAAGTGCAAATGCTTCAACTTCTTTAAGGCATTTCACTGTTCGAGTTGAAATTGGAAGATTAACATTTGGATTAGGCACTAAGGCCCATGTTAGCAACTCTTCTCCACAAAAATCACCCTGCTTTAACGTAATGGAGTTGAAGAAGCCTGACCTTCCTCCATTAGTTGTTGAACTCTCAAGTTCACCTCTAATTATGAAAAGCATCTCATTCACCGGATCTCCTTCACGAACAATATACGTGTCTTTCGTGTTCAATGATGAAACAAGGCATTCGCATATTGCATCTAACAGCTGATCATCCATCTGGGAGAAGAAAGGGACCTGTAAAATCCAGCAAGCATGAGGTTACTAAATAGGAGAACCATAAGAAAATCTTGGAAGTTCAAAACAGATGGTTGGTCATTTTTTTTTCTTTCTTAGATGAGGTCAAGACAGATGGTTGATACAACTGAAATCAGTAGAAAAGAACAACAACAACAACAATAACCCAGTATAATCCCACTTAGTGGGGTCTGGGGAGGGTAGTGTGTACGCAGACCTTACCCCTACCCTGGGATAGAGAGGTTGTTTCCAAATAGACCCCGGCATCCTTCCCTCCAAGAACTTCCCACCTTGCTCTTGGGGAGACTCGAACTCACAACCTCTCGGTTGGAAGTGCGGGTTGCTTACCATCAGAGCAACCCCTCTTGTCAGTAGAAAAGAAGATTTTTGCAATTCATTTCACAAAAGCAGTCTTAAAACTAGCTATGCAGATTTCGTTAACCATGTGCTACTCTATTGTTTGGTGCAAAAATGTTCGCAATAAAGAGAGCAAAGCTGCATATCCATAAACTGCATCGTAGAGCAATTGTCAATGCATGCTTAACAAGAGACCCACCTCAAGAATAGAAGCTCTCCACAGAAAGTTAGACTACGAACTAATTTTAGCCAACAAAAAAGGATAGACCAAACTGCACGGCTCCAAATGATCTCAATGTTCCCCTTTGAGAAAGTACAAACAATAATGAGACGGAAAAACTTACACGACGAACAAGAGCCAGGCAGAGGTGCCTCTGAATCTGGCGCCTTAGATCCAAGGGTAAGGAACGCAATATTTCTTCTTCCTCTACACCTCTTGTAGCTACCCATTTATACTGAACAAACCGACGAACACGATCTTGCAGATCTTCAGGCAGTTGACGGTGCCTCATCCACTCCTCTGTGTCCCTTCTTTTAACTCTCCATTGTTCAAGTCTTGCTGTCATGGATTGTAGATAGCTCTTCACAAAATACAGCAGTAGAAGCAGTGTCACTTACAAATTCAACAAAATATTCATTCCCTCTGAGGTAGTTCTCCCTTTGAACCCCCCATCCCCATCCCAGAGCCCCCAAAAGAAAAAGAAGTATTTGATGGACATAACCTGGATCCTTATTTGATGAACAAGTACACAAGTCACTAGCAATGAATTTGTCAAACGTTGCTCCGACAAGGCAGTTTAGGTGCCGCACCCATGTCGACACGACACTAGTATGGGAGTGGGAATGAGATCCGTACCGGATCTGGTCAAGCAATTTTGGGTACTTTGACCACAACGGATGAAAACTTCGAGACGAGATACAATTTGATTCCCGAAATCAAAACCAAAACTAGGGTAACTTTGAAGAAAATAGCATACCTTATCTAGCAGATCAAACATTTACTTATCTGCAACTTGAGAATAAAAAAGAAATCCACATTTTACAAGCTATACGTAAGAATTACACCAAATTTCTCATAATTTAGAGATTTTTTTTTTTTGAATTATTTTTAGCCAGATCCCTACAACTGTATCCATACTAGGGTCTGTATCCCTGAATCTTCGAATTTACATCTCGAAGGATCCGACCTCTAGATCCGCACCCGTGTCCGAGCTACTCAGTTAATAAAATTTAAAGTCAACAGCCATAATTGCAACCTTAACTCAAATAAGTAATTACTGTAATGCTGTACATTGGTCATCAACAAGAAAACTTCAGCTTTGTTAAGTTGTATCAAAAGATAAAATTAACAACAATGGGTACTTAAACTATGTCATTGGCTACCGTTTCAGAATCCTGCCACCTAGTAGTTCAAAAGAAACTAACCACTTCCTGTACCACATGGTCCATGGAAAACAAGAGTTGGGAGGGCCGTCAAAAGTGAAAAATAAGAGCAGACTCAAACCAAAAAGTGGTTCACTTTGAGATATCTGGAGATTAGGATAACTTCAGCAAGTTGGACACAATCATTTGCACAGATTGACTTGGCTGTTAATTTTTCATAATTTAAGGTATGTGCACTCACAAACTTACTCAAAAGAAAAGGAGTTTCCTAACTCAAAAGAGAAGAAGCATTCTGTGGTCCATGAACTAGTCGTACAGTCCCATGGTTTAAATTCCCATTCAAATCAATCAACCTCACACCCCCATGCTGGAGGGGAGAGAGAGAGAGAGCACACATGCATAAAGGGCTATCAGAGTAAAATACCAAGATGCTAATGCATGGTACATGGTTAGGATATATTCAAGCAAATTCTCACTAAATGATCAAGATCAGTCCGCAAGAACCAAGGGACTTAATCAACGGGCTGATACTGCTTTTGTTTTATTTTATTTTGAACAAGGACTGGTAATCTTTTTTTACACTATTTCTATGAAATTTACTGCAGAGTTATGTTACATGCACTACTAACCAATATAAGTCTCTTGTCCCATTAGTTATTTTGCTTACTTTATCAAGTTCATCACTTATTGACAACTCAATTGAAAACCAAGACTATTTAGTTTTCAGGTGTTTCACAGTGTATCTATCAAAAATCTAGGCTTCTTATATGATGTAAGATCTCTTCGTCTGACATCTCAGTGTCCTTGTCAGGTATATTGGGAGCATCTTTTACTAAATCCATATTTCTCCAAGGGTGGATGCATTCGTTGATTTTTTGACAAGTATGACTTCATGAAATAAGAAATTCAACATTGTCTATTCCAAGTTGTCCACTTTAAAGTCCAAGTCCCAAGTTTTCCTCCTTTTAGTCGATATCCAGTAGCTTAAATTCATCAACGTACATCAGAGACTAAGCAATAGTGTAAAAGAATAAGAAGAAACGTGAATAAGAAAACACATCGTAATTTAGTCTTTGACATGAGAAAATACCTGCATGTTGCCTATCAGCAGTGCAAAGAAGACCAAACCCAGAAGACAAATAAGACTGGAAAAGAGCGTCTCAACAATGTTTATGCTTGTAGTTATACTTTGTCCATATGAACTGAAAATCAAGATATTGAAAGATCCGTTAAGCATATATCCTAATGAAATATGGGGAAAAAAAAAACTTTGCAATAGATATCTTGCACTTGTCACCAATATCTTTTCAGGGTGACACAAAGGACAGTGAGTTCCGAACCTTGTCGCTACCTAATTAGCCCCAGAACCACCATTTAAGCTACACTAGTAGGTCATGGACTTTTCTCCACATTTTCCTTCAAAATGGCCCTTTAACTCATGTTACCGCGGAAAGTTAAGAAAAAAAGGAATTACCAAAGAAAGTTGCACAGCTTTTTGTGTCACAATGCCATAAAATTTTCATTTTTATTTGTTCTCAAAACAGTTAGTGCAATGCACCCACATTTTTATGCCACAGTAACATCCATCTTTCATTCAGTATATAATCAGGAAATGCTTTATAAGCTTTCCATAAAGTACTGCAGACAATGCATGATTGGCAGGGAACAAAAATTCTTCATAAGAAACAATCAAGAGAAAATTAAATTTAACATTCCTACTATCACAGATTTGTATACTGGATAAAAGATGAAATGTTTCATGCCACATTGAAGACTCCTTTCTTTTTTCTCGTAAGGAGTAAAAATTGTGGTCCAGTACTTCAACCTGACTACATGAAGTATAAGTTGCAACTCAGATACTTAAAATTGAGCGAGAGAGAGGGCTAATATTTAACAGTCCAATATCAGAATGGATATGGAAGACCAAACCTGTTGTCTAAGCCAGGCTTCTCTTAAACGAATTATCTATATAATGGTCAAAAATCGTATGATTATGTTTATGTATATGACATATATTAATCTTCAGCATGCTTGGTTTAAGTAAATGCACAACTCTGATGTTAGGTCCTGCTCCAACTTAAAAAACAAGTTTGCGAAGATGAAGAATTTTTTTTTTTTTGATTTAGCACCGGGTGTCCGAGTCTCTTCGAGCCCCGACTAATCCCGGGGGTGCACAGGCCCTCGGCAAGGAGTTTCCCGCAAGTGCACCACGGTTAATTCAAGTTTTACCCAGTCCGATGGCCCTCAGAAATTGTTTGCACCCAGTGGGTTTCGAACTTGAGACCTTGAAAGGGAGCAAACCCCAAGGCTCAAGTCAATTGCCACCAGGCCAGTGGGTTTCGAAGATGAAGAATTTGCTTTACAGTTTTCTGATAACAGTTGAAATAAATATTTTCTGAGGAGAGAGAGTTCTCAGCTGATTCACAAAGACTAGTTCCTGAACAACTTATATCTTTCTGCTAATCAATGGACGTACGAACAACTTTTCGAGCCCTGACTTACGATCTACCCACATGTCATTTGTGAAGTATCTTTCGACCAATTGATAATGATTTATTGAGGTTGAGACAAAGTCCATTAGATAAAGAGTTTTTTATATCGATATGCAGACTATCTTCTAATTAAGATAATTTAGAAAACAAATTAAGACAGGGAGACCACAAAGGATTTGATAACAAAGAGAATACCTTAGGCTCTTTAAACCCCACCATAGGCAGTAAAAATATCGATCAAAGATGCCAGCAGATGTAACTTCCTCAGTATTTGCATCACCAAACATTCCAAACTCAAAGCTTATATCGGCATTAGCATCGCAATTCTTGAACACCTCAGTGGTTTCCGACCACTCCTGACGCCCAGGTTTACCAAGTGATGAGCAATCAAGGTAGTCTTTATAACAAGCCGGAGCACCCTCCTGCTGCTTTTCGCACTCATCCTTCCAGCATGAAAAGTGCCTCTCAATAGCCATCAGATACCATATAGCTCCTAAAACCTGCACTGACAATTGAAAAAACTGATTAATCACTGATTCAATCTCCAACGAATTAGAAAATATAGTCTGAAAAGCTGCAGGTGCAACTTTTCAATCCAGCTTGAGGAGAAAGGTGATATTATGTTAAGGATCATAGCAATATCACAGCATTTATTATATCAATAACAATGAACTATTGCAACATCTGTGACCACTAAACACCCACCTTTTTTTGGTTTTCCACCCGGTTGCGGGTATCCGCTTTGGCGCCCGATTAAATCTGGATTCGCATGGAGAAACCCTACTTTGGGTAAAGTGCTCCCTACCAAAGGTGACTACATACCCAGAGCTCGAACCCGAGATATTTGGTTAAGAACAAAGGAGTGCCTACCACTCCACCACAACTATTTGATGGTCTAACACCCACTTACTACACCAGATGGGACTCTAACAACCACATAAAAATAATTGGCATGACAAAAAAAAAAGCACTACAAAGAACTGAAGCAAACCTTATTGTTGAACTACCACTGTGACATTTTCATCAGTAGCCTAAATCAGTGACTTGTCATAGTCCAGGAGTCAAATTACAAAAGTCTCACTGCTTCCTAAGGTGAGGTATTTTCACCATCCGTTAGGTGTTGAGAAGATCCAAATCTTGAAAAGATAATGAAAATTTGCTTTTTAATTATCAATGCTATTGATTATGCTGGCAAGGATTAAATATGACAATTAAAGCAAACGTGAGTCTGGAGTTTGGATAGTGGATAGATAGCTTCTAATTTGTCAGTTGAGAATATCAACGCGGGAAGAATGCATGGAATAATGGTAGGCTGTAGGCAAAAGAGGTATCACCAAAATGTGTACTTTGAATATTTCTTGTAGATACTACTTTTGTTTCTCTCAGTCAACCAATTTCCAAAGATTTTTCCTCCAGAGGACCATCACTTAAAGGCAAAAACTTTTAAAACCTGGGAGCTTTCCCAATTATATACACAGTAGAGTTAACACCAATGACATGCTATAGCTAAACCTGTTAGCGAGCTCAGTCATATCGGCATCACATGAGTAAGGAGTGTAACAAGCCTGTACTTTGTTTACATTGCTCCTTAAAAAGGAAATATCACATAAACTATAGGTTTTGAGGAGTCCTATTATTCCTTATTTGTTTTTAAGTAATAGAGCTTTGATTTAAGGCTACAAGGGAGGGATAGTAATTGTAAGACGTTCCACATCCAACCATAAACTTGGAATTCGAGTCACAATGGGGCAAAGGGGGAAAGGACCAATTGGGAATGGGCAACAAATTGCATTTAGAAAGATTAGTTCACACCTCTCAAAACTATAATTCATGCTCTGAGAATTTATAGTTGATGAATTCAAAGCCTATAGTTGCCCTTAAAATCCATACTTGGTTGAGTAATGCCCAGACCTGATTTGTGCACTCTTTATCACTGTACAGCTTTCTTCACAGCCTGGTCCTCAAATTGGAAAAGTTAACTAATTTGAGTTCAACTGACAGCTGAAAGGTGAGGGTCAATCACTAAATCTATTTGACATGTGTCCCGTCATCCGTTCTAAACTTGTCACTTTTTCTAATCGGTCAATTTCCATTCACTTTCATCCACTAAAATAAGTTGATTTTTCCCCTGCCTGCTATTGTGCGCTAGTGAAACCTTTAGTCTGTCCAAAATATGTTATGTCTTGTTTATGGGTTCCTAATTTAGCTACAGGTCTATGTAATGATGTCATTTCGAGATTAAATGAGATAAGCAGAATATGGTTTATTGACTAACTTTACCTTAGTCTCTTGTTGACAACTCGTACTCTATACTTTCTGAAAAAGAATTCCTTTTAGAGTTGTCAACTGAGAGGTGGCAATGGCCAAAACAAGGATCTGAATTTAGGAAGGGAGGTGCCTTGTGCACTATTTTGATAAAAAAGAAGAAGAAAAATACTATTAAAGACTGCAGAACTTACATGACCTGCCAGCAAGTACAGGAGGAGATTGTAAGCTGCACCAGACCAAGCTGTCTTTGCCACAACACCTGTATTCCTAATAATCTTTGAATTTAAGGGGAAAATGACTAACAATCTTGGCACATACTGAAGCATAATAATCAAAGAGATGGCATGATTAGCATGAGTGGCGGATGAACCATTCAATGGCATTATAAACCAAATAACAATCTGCAAAACCAAAAATAAGACAAAGTTACTAATCATACCACCTCCAAACTAATAAACATACGTTTCCAATAAGGCATAATAACAAATTTTGACTTCAGCCTTCAAGTCCAACTATGTTACACAATGAAAATATTTCACAAAAAGAAACGGTTGGGCGTGCGAACAAAGTCCCACACTGATAGATAAAAAGAAAAGGAAGCTACAAATAAGGTGTTGGGATAATCTTAATGGTGTGAGGTCTTTTGGGAAAAACCGTGCAGGTTTGGCACAAATCAGATAGTATCACATCATATTGAGAAATATCTTTGGGTGAGAATGGTTTTGGGGGATGAGTATGAAGATAGCAGAGTGATACCTTTACCAATCGCAAAGGCAAGTTGGAGCACAAACACATGAAGAACCTATCCTCTGAGCTTCAGTGGCTATAAGTACTCGAATAATGTGAGTGACGCGACAGTGAATCTTCAAATAAGCCTATGAGGTAATGGGACATATGAAACATAGTTCGAGGGGCTTGGAGATGGGCCATGTGGAACTTAATTTGAGAGGAAGATTGTTGGTGTGCGAACAAAAGCCCCACATTGGTAGCAAAAAAAAAAAAGTAAGCTACATATAAGGTGTAAGGCCTTTTAGAGAAAATCATACAAGTTTGCCCTAAAGCAGACAATATCACACCGTGTTAATAATATCATTGGGCTGGCTTAGCCCAGCTCGAAACCATGGATTCATTCAAATGCTAATCCAGAAGTATAACATTAAGAACAAATTATTATGATTACAACGATGACAAAGAAACATGATATATTGTATGTAATAGACTGACTTGTGGGAGTGGGAGGGCAGCAGCAAGATCAATGGCAAAGTCGTTCTTCAAGTAACGGATAGCAATCAATTTCTGATCCATCACCAGCTCACCCTTACCAAAAACCCGGGTTTTCTTGGAAACAAAAGCCGTACGGAACTTCATAATGATCTGAAACGAGGCGAAGATATCAACCAATACGCGAAAAGTTAATATGGTGTATCCCAAAACATTATCGGTGCTCATGCAGGTTTCGCGAATAATTGGAAGCAACAAAAACAGAGGATCAACAAATAGACCGACAAAGGAAGTGAACAAGAAAATGTGGTTCCATCTGGCAACGAACTCGCCATTTGGATCGAGAATTTGTTGCCACCAGGGCTTCTGACGGTCGTAAATTAAGGAAGGTTTGGAGAAACGGTGGAGATGGTGCTGGAGAGTGTCCATATTTGGTCACAGAAGAAACCCTAGGACAGAAGGCCGATGATTGCCATGGAGATTTGAGTATTATCAATGGGTGGAGAAGGAAACGGAGAGCCATTACAATGGAATGCTGCATTGCGAACACGAGGAGTTGTGTCTGTGTCCCCGATATGTGCGTGCAGTTCGTTGAATCAGCGCGCCAAATCAAAACCCCCAACTCACTTAAAACAGATTAGTACTAATAATATAATTTACCTAATTGATTGAAAATCGCTAGCTAATTTTTTCGATCTCTCATTCACTTCTTATTGACTACCAGGTGTTAAATTAGCTCATTAAAAAGTAATTCTAGTTAGCTTATCCAAAAATTTGGCCAGTTTAAATAGCTTATGCAACCGAAATCGATCCTTAAGTTAACCTCAAAACGTAGAAAAATTAAATTTACATTATGTGTCGAAGAACTATTGTTTTCTCAGCATCTCGTTGGTTCGATGGGGTAAAATGGGTTTAGCGACAGCTGGAAAAATGAACACCCGGAACTGAAGACAGATAAAATATAAGTCAGCTGGCACCGGATACAACCATGTGATCGGTACTGTATAAATTTCGAAGGCATGGGAATCAATAACAAAGATTTAAAGGGAAGATATCGGACAACATTCAGTGAGCAGCCGTTACAAAGAATATTTGCATTCAATAACAGTTTTATTCTCATTCGACGAGTTTGATTTGGGGACCTTATCTTCCGAAATAGGGGAGAATTAGTATCCATTGTTGGACACGAGAAATTATTTGTACACAACGGCTATAATTTGCTCTCACACTATAAAATGTTTGCTTATTTTTATTTTTAATATTATTCATATCACGGATTCCAAAGAAGCTTGTCATACAACCAAGCTTGTATTTTTTTAAGTTGTTTTTATATTCTTGACTTCATTCTTATTTATTTCATATTTTTGGATGAAGTTAATTCTCGTATCTATAAACCACGTTACAAATATAACTTTACTGTTTTACGGGTTAACAATAATAACAAATAAGAGGAAAAAGGTCCAGAATTGATCCTATGATTTGCATTATAGTTACTTTTGTCCTCCGTTTGAAGCTGGGGTTAACTATATATCCCATAGGAACTAGCCAAACAATGACGACTGCTAATGCTCTCAACTCCTCTATCCACCTCCCTGATTCTTCATATCTCAAACCTCCCAAACCCCCTGACAATCAACTACCTCTTCCTTCAACCGATAATTCCAACTCCACCTCTACACATAACATGAACCTAGACGCACCTAATCCCACTCCCTTTACCGTCCCTAGTCAAAATTCCTATTTACACACCTTGATGACAAATAACGCTAACTCACTATCTATGACTGAATCCTGCCAAAATTATTCCATGATGCTTGATGATGAATTAGATACACCAGTGGATGAATCAAATTTCATCCCTCTATCAGTGGAAGAAAAAAATCGGATTTATAAACCTTGGCAAAATGCAGTAATTATTAAGGTCTATGGTCGTAAGGTAGAACACCAACTACTTCATCAAAAAATCTATACCTTATGGCAACCTACAAAGAATCTACCTCTCATTGACTTGGGTTCGGACTTCTTCCTCCTAAAGTTTCAAAAAGAAGAAAATAAAAATCGTGCATTACAGAATGGACCTTGGTTTATTTTAAATAATTTTCTTTCTGTACGACAATGGGAACCGAAATTTATGGCCTCGGAGACAAGTATTAACTATTCTGCTATATGGTTACGATTACCGGAATTGCCTATTAAATTTTACGACTTGCATATTCTACGGAAAGTGGGAAATAAAATTGGACAATTACTCACTGTGGATAATTGTACTTCTTCCACAACAAGGAGTAGGTATGCTCGTTTATGTGTAGAAATTCCAGTTGATCAACCTCTAAAAAGCCATGTTTATATTGAAAATCATAAACAGACCATTTTATATGAGGGAATAAATTTATTATGTGTCAAATGTGGTCGGATGGGGCACAATCAAAGAACCTGCACCTATACGTTAACAGATGAACAACCATTACCTTCTCCTGCTACCACCTCCACTTCTCCTCCACCTTACCCCAGTACTTCCAAAGAAGAATGGCAAACAGTATAATTTTCAAAAAACAAAATAAATCATTACAATACCGTTACTCCCAAGAATTATACAGGTATGTTATCTACTAAACCTCCTATTACTTCCTTTAACCAATTAAACTTGCAAAATAAAATTCCTACACCTAACCTGCTAAATGCCAATAAACCTTCTATAAACCCCTCTTTAGATATTAATCATTTTGAGATATTAAGTAAACACGATTTGGATATATCTGATCCACCACTTCCACAAGAAAAAAAATCCAAATTCCACCCCTTCCAATACCATTCAAGTACCTATTTCCTCGGTCAAAGCAGCATTAGGTCTTCCTTCAAGCCCTATCCAAAGTCATGCAAAGGGACACGTCCACTTAGCCCCTATGCCCACACAGTCATCTCCTTCCCCTATCTCACCACACATGCAAACCCTAGACCCAAACCTACCACACCATTTTACCTCTGCCTTACCCTCATCCCCTCGCCCTAAACCTAATGTGATAATTCCCACGCATATAGGCAATGATCATTTGCCAAACTCTGCTGAAGCCACCAAACCCCTACTGGCACATCAATCACTCACACCGCCATTGTCCTCCATTGGAACACCACTCACTAATGAAATTTCAAGTCCAGAGATTATTAATCAAATGCCTCCAAATCCTATAGTACCGTCCTCCACTAACTCCAAACCATAATACAATGTTCTCTCCAAATCTCAACTACCTACGAAGACACCAAGCCAACAACAACCAGTCCAACCACCGTCTGCTCCCCACCAACACACCTCACTCACGTCCACCACCCCACTTGATAATGGAATCAAACACCATTATCTACACTGCACAAACTCCACATGCACCACAAGGCTCACATCGTGGCTCGAGACTGGCCTTGAGAACCACGCTCTTACATTCACGATGGAAGTCAATCGCCAAGAAGTAACAATTCTTGTCAATCATCCCAGAGACCTTGCTCAGATAGTAATGGAGGGTATGCAGCTGGGAATGGAGATCTATGGCAGGTACCATTGGTCGATGATACAGGCACCTCACTTGGGGCCATACCACCAGCCTCCCCTTCCCACTCCATATTGGGACCCCATCCACCTCCACTCCCATATTCTCCAAATGCCCTACTATCCACAACCACACCACACCACTCTATGGATACAACCATATTGGGATCCTCATGTATCTCCAACTCCAGTATCCTCACCCAACAACTCCCCCCCACGCAATCCCAATCTAGTAGAACAAGACCCAAGCTATCAAGAGGAACTAGATGCAGCCATCGTATGCAACAGAGAAACAAGGCCAATCCATGCACTACTAAACGGCATAAAATTCTTTGTCCATAAGGAGGAGTACGAAAGAAAAATTTGCATAAGGTGTCCTCCAAATCTTCTCTCCACCTCCTTTCGACCGAGACCCACAACAAACACAGCAGTGGGAAAATATGCGATGTTGTTGATGCCCAACTTCATTCTTCGCCCAGGAGAGACCAGTGCTCAGACGAGCCACAGGGATAGTAAGCCACTTGAACCAGTTGATAATCATATGAATTTGATCATTTGGAATTGCAGGGGTGTTCTTTCAGAAGAATTTAGAAGAAATTTTAGGTCTCTCCTAGACTACAACAGGCCTTCACTTGTAGTGCTCCTGGAAACGCACAGTAACAGTCATCAAGCTATCAAGGATGATTTCAACTTTACAGGATTAATCGAGGTTCCAGCTATTGGCCAATCAGGGGGAATTGCTATCATGTGGTTAGCAGACGTGTTGCATGTGGAGCATGCTGACTCTACTGGCCAAGAAATCCACTGTAAAGTCCAGGTACTGCCTCACCCTCTTACATTTATGCTTTCTGCAATTTATGCAAGTACTAGTTTAATAAATAGATAACTGTTATGGCATAATTTAAGGTGCATATATGATCAGTATCAGAGGCCTTGGGTAATCGGGGGAGATTTTAATGAAATACTAGAGGTAGGGGATAAATTTGGTGGTTTACCTATTAATAACTCGAGAGTAAATAAATTTTTAGACTGTATAAATTACTGTCACTTAACTGACTTAGGTTACAAGGGCAGTAGGTATACATGGACAAATGGTAGACATGATTCTGCTAATATACTTGAGCGTATAGACCGTGTTTTAGCTAACTATGAGTGGCTTAGGCAATACCCAAATGCTCTAGTTACAAATCTTTCTCGTACTCATTCGGATCATTGTCCACTAAAATTAGAACTACAGCATGTCTCTCTACCTAGGAAAAAGGTTTTTAGGTTTGAAACTATATGGAATTCCCACCCTACTTTTCCTTTTTTAATTAACCAAGTATGGGCGGAACAACTGCAGTTGTTACCTGCTATTACTAAGTTTACCAATACAGTGCAAGATTGGAATAACACCACTTTTGGAAATATATTTAAATGAAAGAAAAAATTACTTGCCAGATTAAGCGGGATTCAATCTTCTCAATATTACACTACCAGTTAATTCCTTTATAACTTATAACATACTCTTACTGTGGAATTTAATAAATTATTAAAGTTGGAAGAAGACTTTTGGAAGCTTAAATCACGAGTGGACTGGTTAAATAATGGAGATGCAAACACTAAATTTTTTCACTTAAGTACTTTAAATCGTAGAAGACAAAATCGTATAACTGCACTTCAGGATCAATGAGGAAATTGGAGCACTGATCCCATTTGTATTCGGGATAATATTATGCAATATTACCAACAATCGTTTGCAACTCAGCAACTTAGTTGTACTACTAATCATAGAATACACCCTTCAAATGTGTTATCATTAACAGATCAATCTTGCTTAACTGAACCCTTGCAAGATTGGGAAATCATTCAGGCTATTAATTTTTTTAGGCTTTTAAAGACACCAGGGCCAGACAGTCTTCACCCCTTTTTCTATCAAAAGTATTGGCATATAGTAGGCAATTCTGTTAAGAATTTTTGCCACAATGCTTTTAACCAACATCAAATTGAGCCCTTCATCAATAATACTTACATTTGCCTCATACCAAAAAATAAGCATGCTGCTACTATCTCTCAATATCGACCTATTAGTTTATGTAACACGATATATAAGATAATTACCAAAATCATTGTTAACAGACTCAAACCTTTACTGCAAATCTTAATTGACCTACTCAGTCTAGTTTTCAGAAAATAGGCGAGCAGCGGATAATGCCATTATAGTGCAAGAACTACTTATAAAATTTCAAAAAATGAAAGGTTCTAATATTAATATGCTCCTTAAACTAGATTTGGAGAAAGCCTTTGATAAATTAGAATGGTCCTTCATACATTACTCTCTCAGCTCTCTAAATTTTCCCCCTACTTTTATTAAGTTAGTTATGTCCTACATTACCACTAGTAATATTGCTATTTTACTAAATGGTAGCCCTACTGAATACTTCACGCCTACCAGGGGTATCAGACAAGGTGACCCTCTATCACCTTACTTGTTTATACTTTGTCTTGAAATGCTATCAAGCAAAATTAAAATATCAGTAGATTATAACTCTTGGATACCTGTTTCACTTGATCACAATGGGCCTAAATTATCACATTTATTTTTCGCTGATGACATTATTCTCACATCCAAGATAACAACTAATTCCTGTCAAGCTATGATTAATTCATTGACTACTTTTACAAATCAATCCGGGCAGACCATCAATTTTGAAAAATCAAAAAAAAAATTCAAAAAACTTCTCAATCACTACTAGGAGTCACATCCTTAGAATGTTCCAAATGACTGAGGGAAAAACTTTTGGTAAGTACTTAGATTTTTCCAATTTTCCTCAACAGGCCCTCAAAAAGTGACTATCAATTCTTAATAGAGAATTTCAAAACCAAATTAGCGGGGTGGAAGACAAATTTCCTAACAAAGGCAGGAAGAGCCACACTCATTCATTCCACCCTCAATGCTATTCCAAATCATGTTATGCAATATATTAAATTGCCTTCTTACAACATTAATTTACTTAATTGTTATCAATGAAATTTTCTATGGGGAACTACACCACAAAAGAAAAAATTCACCTTATTAAGCGGTCTACTGTTACGCAATCTTTGGATAAAGAGGGTTTAGAAATACAAAATCTGTTATTAAAAAATAGGCTTTGCATGCCAGCCTTGCATGGCGACTATTTCAAATCCCCAGCAATTATGGGCACAAGTTTTACTCTGTAGTCATCTACGATTTTCTCGAATACCTCAGCAATAAAATATTATGATTTGGCGTAATGTCATGAGAGGATGGAACTATTGTAAAATGGGTGTCAAATGGAATATAGCCACCGGACGATATATAAAATTCTGGATGGATCCTTGGATTGGGCAGAATTATCTTCTTCGTCACCAAATAACGGGCCCACTTCTAAAAGGGGAGGAGAATAAAACTATTTCTACCTATTACTATAATCATAAGTGGAATCTCCATTTACTGCCAATAGAATTACATGTTAATGTATCTCTCCTTATCTCTAATATTTACATGCCTATTCACTCCTCTACGTTTGATAAAATATATTTGGGCCTTACGCCAACTGGATTATTCTCAGTCAAGTCTATGTATAACTCTTTTACAACTACCACACCTTCTATGACGGATACCCCTCCACCTAATTACAGGTGGATTTGGAAACTTGCGATTCCACCAAAAATTTCTTATTTCATCTGGCTAGTTTGCCATGGTTGGCTTCCAACAGCAACATATCTACAAAATCTAGGGATTATTAATTCAAATATTTGTGCAGTGTGCCACTCACATCCTGAAACTTTACAACACCTCTTTATTGACTGTATTCCCGCTAGATATTTGTGGCATAAACTTCACATTTCCACACAAGGTGTAAATCTTTTTCACTGCAGTAGTAATCCTCTTATCTGTGTGAAGAACTTTATACATCAACCATTAAAACATACTGCTTATAACGTTCAAAATACTACTCTTATCCCTTTTGCATTATGGGAACTGTGGCTCGCACGAAACAAAACCACTATGGATCATAAGCCATGCTGTTTAGCTTTTCAAACTGTTGTTAATAAAGCTGCTGAATTCTTCCATCTCACAAAACACAAAACAAAGGATAACCTAATCTCCTTATATGTGAAATGACACCCTCCAGCTCCCCATATATACAAACTTAACATAGATGGTAGTTGTACACCAAATAACTCTAAGTATGGAATAGGAGGGGTCTTTAGGAACACAAATGGAGAATGGATACTGGGTTATGCAGGGAATTTAGCATCAGGAGCAGCTGTTCACCTGGAACTCCTTGCATTGCTCAAGGGACTGATAATTGCTGTACAAAAGAAGTTACAACCTTTGGTTATTGAAACTGATGCACAGGCCATCATTGGTATATTTAACTCTAACACCATGCACTACACCAATATTATTAACGATTGCAGGTTATTATTCTTACAACTGGATAGCCCACCACTTTGGAGCATCTACAGGGAACAAAACAGTGTGGCAGATCTACTAGCCAAATATGGAGCCATGCATGTACAAGGAACTTGTGTGATGTTTGAAGAACCACCACTTTTTGTACAATCAGTGTGTCATCAGGATCAACAAGGCATACTACGGAAACGGACGATGAAGGCTACTTCTAATATATGTAATAATACTAGTTTAGTTAAGGATACTAGCATTAGTCTAGACAGTACTCTATCTAGTAGTTATATTACTAGTATGTTTGGTTCTCCTTTTGAAATAGCTAGTCGACTCCCTACTGGAGCCTTGGTTAATAGTTTTGTAAATCTG